>JBAMJV010005104.1:0-103679 GCA_037951105.1 Echinarachnius parma | reverse complement strand
GTCATGTTATCAGCAACAAGGTAATATGACCTTTGCCAAAGCAAACGATAGACATGCAGGAAAATAGATAAGATTAAATGGATCTATAGTAACATTAATGGTAAATATATTACTCATTGCGGATATAGTTACTCATTTCCGATATAGTAACATTGTCAAAATCCTCAAAACTTAATTATAAATCTACTGGTTCTCTCATACCTCATTACACTGCCATAATTTTGTTATAACATCCCCATTAACGTGAAATTTTCACACAATACTCAGAGGACATATCAAATCACAAATTACACATTTTGCGAACCATTCAGCACTCTCTGCACATGCCAACTAAGTTACTAGATCCCTTAAATTATATTGACTTCATAATATAGTTCGCAGTTTATCAACCAAATTACATATATCCTATGACCGGGGTAATAATAGTGTAAACACGGGCATAGCGACTTGCGTAATACTATATTCATCAGGGGGAGGGGGGGGGGGGGGGGGGTGAATGATTAGATCATCCCCTCCAGTTGAATTGGTATCAATGACAATCATGTCTACGCCCGTGAGTGTAAATATGATATTGTATCATATTAGGCGCTATATAAATCGAACCTATTATCATTATTATTATTACATGTGCATTGTAAATATACATTTCGCTAAGAAGAATAAAAAAAACCCATTTCATGTTACTACTGCGTAAATATCAACGCAGTTAGAAAATGGTATTTAAATGCAATAATTATTTCGCTGAGCAAGGGATACAAAACCCATTGCTTGTAACTACTGTGAATAATTATATCAACGCAGTTAAACAGACATTTGAATTCTATAATGTATACAATAATTGTTGCGAGCAGTAACACAATCAAACCGTTACAGATAAAATACACTTCAATATTCCATTTATGTATTATAGTAGTGAGAAATAGAGCAAGATCGACAAGAATGGTAATGGTCATGTCAATATTTCTAGGGCCAAGTAATGTTCATATATTAAGTCCAATTTTTTTTTTTTTTTTTTACTATGCATGTTCTAAATGGTTTCCAAGTCAGCGTTGTTGCCATTTTGGCAACATTGAACATTTCTTTTCAAATACGCATCATAAAGATAAATAGCAAATTTGCAAATTGCCGAAATAAGGTCAGAGGTAAATTTATATCTAGGAATAGAACAAACGTATAATGAAAACATTTATTTTAGGGTATTTTGGGGTAAGGAATCCACTTCCGGTGCTCATTTTGATTCTATTTGTAATAAGATTACTAAGAATATAAGTATTATTATATAAAGTAAATTATTTACCCAAATCTCTATAGATAGACTGTATAAACTACAAAAACGTGCAATAAGAATTGTAAATCATTCACCTTTTTATTCTCATACTGAACCTATTTTTAAATTACATACTATCCTAAAATGTGTGATACCGGTAAGTTTAAATATGAAGTTGGAATTTTGTATGTTTTATGTTTTAAAAGTTTACTACCAGATTCACTTCTCTCATGTTTCTCATTAAATTGTAATACTCATATAATACTTACGCCACTAGAAATGCCGCAAATTTTCATCTACGTCCAATACAAACTACTCTTGGCCCGGATTCACAAAGGAGGTTTGTACAAACCATGGTTTAAACCATGGTCTACATCTATGGAGTGCCATTTGTAAACTGATGGAGAAAGAATGTAAACTCCTTACTTGTTAACAATGTTGACATCACACATTTACTAAATGCACCAAATAAATCTTTGTCTTCTCAGATGTGAAATTTGCTGGTTAGCAAGCACTAACAGTCATATCATTAGAAATTAGAAATTGTTTTACGAGCAGCACTCCATAGATGTAGACCATGGTTTAAACCATGGTTTGTACAAACCTCCTTAGTTTGTGAATCCAGGCCATATAGGTCCAATACTTTGGAATTCCTTTTCCTGAATATATACAAAAATCGTGTTCATTGCATTCTTTTAAACGTAACTTAAAACAATATATCTTACAATGCCTTCTCCTATAATATTTTAAATTTGACAATATACATGTTCCATTAGGTTGTTTTTGTGTTTTTTTCTGTGTTGTTGTAGCTATACAAAATTAATATTTTGAATTTGTAGTATTCTAAAAATATAATTCCATGGTCAGCCTTTTATAAGGATTTAATTTCTTTCTGGCCGCTGCTACCCACTAAAAAATGCACTCAAAAATGAAATGAAAATGAAATTTACATAATGGGCAACACCCTAAAATCCAAGATGGCTGCCCCTAATTTGCATATTAATGAATATTATTAATTTTCAGTGGCTAAAGTCATTAATAAGCAATAAGTACAGGGTATTAAACAACAACTATTCTTCAATTATGTTCTACATGTGTATTAAAGATATTTCAGCTTATTTGCCACCTTGGCAACAATCAACAATGCATATTATAATTCGTTTAAAAAAAAAATTATATTCTCAAAAATCAAGTAAAATGTCATATATTGTGAACCTGAAAGGTAATAACTACGATTTATACTACTTTTCCAATGTTTTTGGGGCAACGATTCCATTTCTGAAACTTTATTCAACATATCACCATGGCAACCCACATAAATCCAAGATGGCCGCCCCTGGCTTTTGTAAGAAGAGTAGCCCCTTTGACCGCTTTTATTTCATAATTTGTATTATTTTTTTTACTGTAAGAAACCAACTGAATTGTGATTCCAGTATTCTAGTTGTGTATTCCAATGATTGAAAGTAAACAAAATATCACCCCGGTCTTATATAAAAAAATAAAAAAAAGGAACACATGTATCCTAGCTTGAGTATATTTGGGAGCGGCCATCTTGGACAGCCATTTGTTACCTTGTAATAAAACATATTCAAAAGCAAACAATATACACGTATACATGTATTTGAAACTCCCCCAAAAAAAAATTGTATTAATATAACTTGAAGGCTCCTTGATAATAACAAATATTACTGATGTATGCTTTTTAAAAGAACTTGTCCAACAATTTTACAACGAAACTAACGACTTTCCATAGTATAGTAGGTCTAACTTTGAATCTTTGTGAAACACACCCTGACATTTATTCATAATCTCATACTGGCTTGTACTCTCCACAATTATTCATAAAAATGAATCCAGTTAAATTTTGTAAAAAAAAAGTGAAATCCTTGTACAATTAAAAGGACTTGAAATTAATCAAAATACTTGCACATTTATGATTTGATCTACCTTTTTATGGAAGGGGGAGGCAGGGGCGGATCTAGCTTTTTGCTAAGGGGGGGGGGGGGTTTGGATCTATTTTTTTTGCTAAGGGGGGGGGGGGGGGTTGACCCAATGACGATGCGGATACTGTGGGTCTGGACACATGATGGCGTTTTTCTATGCACATCACATTTTCACTTGGCAGCACAAGGGGGGGGGGGGGGGGGGGGGGTTAAACCCCCTAAACCCTCCCCCCCCGTAGATCCGCCATTGGGAGAGAGAATAGGAAGGGTGAGATTACATTTTTCCACACACCCCTGTAGGCTCCGTAATTGCTAACATTTTCTTCAATACAATGAACATAATATACAATTAAATAATAAATGTAGATATTAAAGAAGAATGTACATGCACGTATACTCAAATAATTGCAAATGAATTGTTAGGGGCACACTCAATGAATGTGAACCTTTAATTTATGTTTCTATTGTTTAATCTTGTCAAATTCTTTATTAGGGGTGGCACGGGAGCGAGAATATATTTTTTAAAAATTATAATGCAGTATAATGCAGTTATTTGTGTGAAAATATGTTCTTAAAAAGGCTCCCCCTTCTTTTCGTGGCCGGGGTCTAGAAATCTACTCAGTATTATTTATGCTTTACACAATAATCACATGCAAGGGCATTTTGAAAGTTTATAAAACTAAAAATATTCCGGTGTTGTGATTGGTCTGAAGTATATAGGTGGAGAATCTCGATCGGATATCTGTCTGATTCTGTAGGTACTTTACCCTTTTATCAGCCGCTCTACCATCGACCTACGCCGCATCGATATCGGGTGCCACCACATCGCACCGGCGCGCCGGTGCGATGTGGTGGCACCCGATATCGATATAGATGCACAATGCAAGCTAAGTTATCATGCATCCAGTCCACGTGCGTTTTGCAGGTTTGTAAACATGGCCGCGTCCACGTCAAGTGAAGTTAGCGCTCCGCTTGGAGGGTACTTACAGACTCGATTCTTCACGAAACAAGAGAGGTAAATACATTTCCCCGTTTAATATGATGTTTACTTATCCATGGTACAAGGTACTTGCCATCCAATGTAATAACATTTGTGTACAAGAGTAATGAAATTGCCTTATAGTAATAATTAATATGCGACTTGTGAATTTGTGTAGTCCTACACGTAAAGATTCTTGTGGGCGTTGTCACATCTCATTTGTAACTAACTATGATCAGCTCTGTGCGTAGCACAGAGCTGTGAATTACTGACGAGCGAAATGGTGTAGCGTTTTTGCGATGAGGTGTTTTTATCACCTTTAATTATAATTTTTTTGTATTTGGTTAACCTTTTCTAGAGAACAAAAGTGCGTTTTATCTGCGCGCTACATAGAAATTATATGAAAAGAATAATAACTTACCTCAAATTGATGATTAATCCCAAACGGCTTCGCACAAATATTCGAAATTGTCCTGTCGCCTCCAAAGTCATCGGCAATGCATGCTGGGATATATAGGCGAGGTTTTATTCCGGTTCCGCGCGTAAGTGGCGATCGGTTGACTAATACATATAAGCCAGGCCACTGACACTGTACTCAATGTACAATGCACATCTTGGCTCGTACGCCAAAGTTTGACCTGCGACCTCACGCATGCGCACTGTGGACACAAATTCGGATACCATTTTGGAATTTTTGCTTCTTACCACAATCTGGACGATAAAAACCTAATTTTGTGAATAAATACACCGAATGGAGCCTCATGTATCAAGACAGTGGACCATTGATGTCCATGGATAACATCCGTCGTAAGTATAAAACCAGATATAAATTGTATAGTATCTTATATACTATTTTTACCAATAATTGTTACGAGCGGTACACCTAACACACACTTCAATATGCCAGTCTCTGTGCTACGCACAGAGCCTGGTTAGGTTAATTTGTAACCATTTATTACACGCAATATCATCGGTGACGGTCGTCCGACTAGTATCAGCGCTTGTGGCTTTGTGCATTGTCAATGCAATGCAGAGCGCATAATCATACAGTATTGCATTTAATGTCTGTAAATATGTGTGTGTGGCCCTTGCCTTGGCCACATCTACAAAGTATATGGTCCACTCAGGTGGACCATTTACGCGCAATATATGGTAATACACGGGAGATTACCATACTGCCTATTCATACACTGTACCGTTCATCAGTTGAACGTTGTGTTAGGATGCATCGGTAATGAAAACAGACGGGAAATAATCATCTTTTTTTTCTACATTTTGCAATCTTCAAAACAACAAAGTCGGCAATTATTATCAAAGTATATGACTTAGAGTAACTTAGAGATCACATAAACAAAGTTTTTTTGCATTTGCTGGTAAATTTAGGGAGAAATCGGCCGACAAAAATTGTTTATTATTTGGATAGTGCAGCAGGCGGAAGAGGTTGATCTCCACACAATGCTACTGTAATGTACCTATGTGTGGCCTTGGCTTTAGTTTGAACTCCTTAGATTTAGAATTAGTCGGTTAGCATGGTTAGTCCTTATTCTAATATTGTAATAAGTAATATTGATCAATGACATGTCACCTGGTCACTGTCTGCATTTCAAAGCAAAACTGGGTAGATATTGTTGCCTATCTTGTGTGTGTGTGTGTGTGTGTGGGGGGGGGGGGGGGGGGTGGGGATGGGGGTGAGATAGAGGGAGCAACAAATCAAATTATATTTCTTTAAACACCCTGGCTATTTTTACGTGACCGTAATGCTACGCTATTTTTATGTGATTCCGATTGCGCATGCCCATCTCAGAAATTTTCGACTTGATCGTTTCGAGGGACATGATGAAAAGAGATGGCAGAGCTGGCAAAGCCAAAGGGTGCTGAGTTAGTTTGTGAATAGACAGGAAAGGAGGCAATCCTGCACTTTTGTCTTAGTTTAGGGGGATATATAATTTTAGGTTGCTAGCTTCAACCCTAACCTTAACACTAACCCTAAATGTGGTGGATATAAACTTATAGTATAAGTCAGATTAGGGTTAGGGTTTAATAGGGAGGGATAGTTGAGTTCTGGTATTAAAAGAGAGTACAGTTTTGGTCAAACTGAATTTTAGTAACCAAAACCTGCACCATGATTACATTACAAACTGATAGTTATAAGTAACTCCACCATGCTCGAAAGGAATACAAAATTACTAATGACTAAGTAAAAAGCCTGTTATCATTCAAAAATAGCTGTTAAAACTCAAGAGGGTGCTGTCTAAATCCTCATCGGTTTCAACCATTTTAAATGAAGTATTGTGCATGTGATGTTTTGTTGAAATAGTTATTAGATAGAGATATTCAACAACTATTTAAAAACCTCTTTTGTAAATTTTTGAAAAGAGGAAGCATTAAAAAAAAAAATGTAACGGCTGGTTCAAAATTATCTAATAATTGTGGGGCCCCACAAGTATTACAAATGGTTATGTTTATGGATATTTCAGCCATTTCTGAACCGATTTTGATCAAATAAAGTTTATTCTGTCATTGAAATTGTATGCTCTTTCGAATTTGACCATCGAGTTTGTCATTATCTCACAAACAAATTATTTTGTGTAGCGCCCTCTATACCAAAACTCAACTATCCCTTTAGGTTAGGGTTGAAGCTAGACTGAAAAAATAATTTGTTATAATTACTCCGCTAGCTTGACGGTCGGATCGCGGGTATTTAACGACCAAAGTATAGAGGAAATCGTGTGTAGGTGGATAATCGTACGTCCGCGACTCTTTGTCTTAGTACAGCGTTCAGTGATGCGTGCTCGCTAACTAAAATTGCTTCAAATCGGCTTGCGACAATTGATAACATCGAGTCAATAAGTTCCCAATATCTGACTTTTTTCTTTATTTTGCATAAAATTGATTAATTGTATGTATCAAGTATAAAACATAATATCATATCTGTTTCAAAGCAAATTCAATACGACTTGCTTTTAAGCACAAATTACAAGTAAGGACGAAAATATCGCAAATTTTGTGCAAATTTTGTCCGACGCGCGGTGCGTGTCTCCCATTCATAAGCCCCCTTAACTACAATGGTCTATGGCAGAATTCCTCAGTCACAGCACGAACACTTCAGATTACTGTCTCGTAATGGGATAGAGGAAAAATGTCTAGGTTGAAGCTAGCAACCAAAAATTATATATCCGCACTTCCTGTCTATTCACAAACTAACTCAGCACCATTCGCCACCTCCGCCATCTTTTATCATCATGTCCCTCGAAACGATCAAGTCGGAAATTTCGGAGATGCTCATGCGCAATCAGAACAAGTCTGAATCACGTAAAATATAGCCAAATCACGTGGCTTTACGGTGACCATGTAAAATATAGCCAAATCACGTAGCTTTACGGTGACCATGTAAAAATATCCACAGTGTTCTTTAAAAGTAATTAATATCTATGTCTCAATGATAATATTAAACACCATATTTGATAGCGTAGTAATGATATCCAATTGACAATTATGTAATGTTAGAAAAGAGACTAAATGGGTCAGCTTTCCTCCATGAAGCATAATTCAATCATGTGTGTTGTGTGTGTAAAATCTATGTCTTTGTGTATGAGTATGAGCACTATTTGCAAGCATGGCGAACAGTTTGATGCAGCGCATCAGGATATAGAATATGAATGAAATATGCACAAAATGTCTTTTCAAAATCAGCCTACTTTAAAATATCTCAAAAGTTAAGTCTAAAATAATTTTAAATGTATTATTATTTTAATATAATTCTTTGGCTGTACAATTCAATTGCTTCCAGGTATGCGGTGCCCAGTACTCCATTTTCGGTTCCTGCTAATGTTGGCGTTCCGGAGCTGAGTTCTCTTATCAACAAGCTTCTCAATGAAGGTAACTGGGGAACTTTGTACTTCCATTTTTTTTTCGGGGGGAGGGGGGGGGGGGGGGGGGTCTTCTTGTCAGTGTTGGATGACTTGAGGCCTGCATTGCCGGACTTGGCCTCGGGGACCCCGGCCCCGGCCTCGGACCTGGACTCGATGACTCGGGCCGAGACCAGCTTGAGGCCGGTCAATGTTTGACTGTATGTTTGTCTGTATGAAGTGATTCCTTTTAATCACCTGATTGAGTGATAGATCAATTGCCTTTGGTATAGAAAAGGAATAAATGTAAAATGAAATAAATGTTTAAAAAAGAGTTGGACTCGGACTCGGACTCGGACTTGGATCGTCTGGACTCGGACTCGGATTGGGTGGACTCGGATACAACACTGCTTCTTGTTATCCTGCTTGCCTGTAGGGGGCCTCTTTGCCTTGCTGGAATGCAGCTACCAAAGGTTTAAACAAATATTCTTTGCATTTTGTACTATTAATGCCATCATTTTGGTTGCTGTCTGAATGAATGGTCAACCGATCTTTGTTAGATTAGCAGCATGTTTTTTGTTTGTTTGTTGAAACTAGAGTTTTGTTTTGACTTTTTGTCCATTGCAAAGTAGTTGTAAAGTTTCCTTTCTTTTCACCTATTGAACTGGGTCAGCTGAATGAGAGGACTAAGTATTTGGTGTAGGAATGTAAGAAAAAAGAAAAAATCTGAGAAATTAAAAAGAAGGAAATAATATTGTTGTTTAATTAATAAACATCCATTTTCAACAATGTAATATTTGTCTATAAAGTTTTTTTTATAGACCAAGAACATTGAAGAGGGTTTCAGGGACAAACGATCAACAGATAAGGTCCCAGCTAGCTCAGTCGGTAGGCCACCAGTCTAGCAATCTGGTGGTCTCGGGTTTGAAACCGGGGAGACCCAATTTTCTTTGTTAATTTTTCATTTAAATTTATTTCATGGGTGTCAAGATTGCAGGTCTTTGAGCAGGTGGTCTCTATGAGACAGGGAGGTCACTAGAGCAGCTTCATGTGAGTCAAGATTGCAGGTCTTTGAGCAGGTTGTCTCTATGAGACAGGGAGGTCACTAGAACAGCTTCATGTGAGTCAAGATTGCAGGTCTTTGAGCAGGTGGTCTCTATGAGACAGGGAGGTCACTAGAACAGCTTCATGTGAGTCAAGATTGCAGGTCTTTCTGCAGGTTGTCTCTCTGAGACAGGGAGGTCACTAGAACAGCTTCATGTGAGTCAAGATTGCAGGTCTTTGAGCAGGTTGTCTCTATGAGACAGGGAGGTCACTAGAACAGCTTCATGTGAGTCAAGATTGCAGGTCTTTGAGCAGGTTGTCTCTATGAGACAGGGAGGTCACTAGAACAGCTTCATGTGAGTCAAGATTGCAGGTCTTTGAACAGGTTGTCTCTATGAGACAGGGAGGTCACTAGAACAGCTTCATGTGAGTCAAGATTGCAGGTCTTTGAGCAGGTTGTCTCTATGAGACAGGGAGGTCACTAGAGCAGCTTCATGTGAGTCAAGATTGCAGGTCTTTGAGCAGGTGGTCTCTATGAGACAGGGAGGTCACTAGAGCAGCTTTGATGGTACCTATACATTGGAACCTCGTTATAAAGAGCTCTGAAATAACAAAAACCTCTATATAACAAGGTAATTTTGTTGGTGCAAGCGTCATTTTCATCGTTCCAACAGTTGAACCACGTTTAAATGAGCATTGAAAACTAAGGGGTTTCAGTGACGAGCACCGCACTAGGGTTCCTATAGCTCAGTGGTAGAGTGCCGGTCTAGCAGTCCGGAGGTCTTGGGTTTGAATCCCGGAGGAATCCCATTTTCTTTGCTTTTTTTCATTTATATTCTATATTTCTGGTCAGTTTCTATATGTTTGAATTAAAACAGTATTTTAACAAGGTTCAACTGTAATGTTTTGTGTACAACTTTGTTTGTTGACGGATAAAGTGGAAGAGGATTTTTAGAATGTTGACTTGGTCAATGGAGAGTTCCTACGACTGGCTCATTTGGAGTTGCATGGTATCTATCTAGAGCAGGTTAAAAGTCTCTGGTTCTAATCATGGGGAAGCCTAATTCATTTGCTCATTTTAATAATTGATTTGATATATTTCTGTTCGAATTCATATATTTTGTTGACAGATAAAGCGGAAGAGGACTTCCAGAATGTTGACTTTGACTTCTTGGTCAATGGAGAGTTCTTGCGTCTGGCTCTCGTAACTCATTTGGAGTCGCATGGCATCTCCACTGAAACGGTCGTGGAGATCGAGTACATTGAGAAGCAGACGGCGCCTGAACCGGTCGGGAGCATTCTTCATGATGATTGGGTCAGCAGTATCCATGGGATCGGAGACAGGTAAGAGTAAGATATTAACAGAGCAGCTAAGTCTCCCTGATTCCTCAGGAGACTCCCTCAAAAATAGCCCAAGATTACTGCATCGGATTTCATCCCATCAGCCAATCTCCCTGATTATTGGATGATTATTGTCATAAGGTTGTATACATGCATTTGATAGATATCTCCCTGAATTCTGATGAAATTTTCCTAAATCTCCCTGATTGTTGAATTTCAATGTTGGGAGCTCTGTATTAAATTGTCAGTTGAAATTGAGGAGTGTGTTAAGTCGAATTTAAGCTGAATTTAGTTTTGCATAACATCTTCTAGGCCAATTTTTCAGATGATATTTATTTGTAATTTTGGGAATGCTCATCAAAAATTAAAGAGAGCTTTTATAAAGAGTTCCCAAATACACAAAAAAGTACAAAAAGTGACCAAGTGCCTTTCTCTTTTTCAACCGACAAATTATAATGTGGAGTAGACTTTGCAGTAGCATGCTTTTATTTTTGTAAGAGTACACCAAATCAAGTAGATCAACTAAGCTTTGTCCACACACCGAAGCAATGGATGGGCCTATGGCTATGACTATTACACAAGCCTCTAAATATAAACTAGTAGTCAATCACAAACTAAACAAGTCCACACAAATTAACGAATGAAAGATTAACAAACTTGCTTGATGCTGTCTAAAAGTCTTAGGGTAGAAATAGGTTTGCTTCACCATTGCCTTAGTTTAATGATTGTTTTTATCTTCTCTTAGGGTTTTGACTGGTTGCTATGACAACGGGGTGAGGTTATGGGGTCGCGACGGAAGCAACCTTGCAACACTGCAGTACCACACAGACCCTGTCAAATGTGTCAAATGGATCAGCACAGGTCAGTAGTTAATAATACATAATTGTTATATACCGGTAGATGGATGTTTAACTGTCCGAGGAGGGAACTTCAAGGAATGTTCCTGTCTGAGGGATTTGAAATGATATTGGGGGAGGATTATATGTCCTGAGATTTAGTCGAGGGATATATTGTCTTGCCGAAGTATCATTTTTTAAATCCCGAGGAACATTCCATGATGTTCCCTACAAGTTAACATCTGTTATGTTATAACACTGAAGTTGGTGACTTAAGGTGATGATGATGATGATGATGATGTTGGCGACGACGATGATGATGATGATGAATATGATGGTGATAATTAAGGCTGAGTCATGTCGGTAATTGTCGGAACCGGGTCCCGATAAACTTTTACCGGTCGGGAACCGGTATCCCGATAAATTTTTACCGTCGAAACTCGGACCGGTAAAATCACGCAATCGTGCACGCATCGGCAAAATGCACTGTTTGGGGCTTATATTGCTCTTTTTATATGCAAATAACATAATAAATACTGAGGCTTTAATGGATTTACATATCAATCTTTACGGGAAAATAGTTACAGTATCCAGAATTAACTCAGTTTCGCATGAAAAGTTTTTTTTTTTTCAAATTAAATTCATCGTTTGTTCACCATTGCCCATCGCAACACGGTTCACAGAAACTTAGCCCGCTAGTCTGGGGGAAACATCACATGTACGATCGCTTGTGACTGTGAGCCACTGCATGCCCTTAAAAAGTGGCTATAAATTAGCCTTTTCGCAATCAACACCATTTTGATATTCTACTTACATGATTTCGAATGGCGTTTGACAGCCGAACAGAAAAAAAAAGAGCCCCGAAACAATGAAAACAACTACTCAAAACATCGATAAAAAACGACTACATCGCTCCAATTCGCTCATATACCCTGTGTGCAAGTTACGGGGTCTCTTTTCTTGCGCAAGATCCATCCGCCGGGGACTTCCCCAATTCCTGGCGGATGGATCTTGCCGATAGAGGGCGGACTGGAACATAGTTCCACCGGCCCAGCGTATGTATTTAGGATCTTTGCTTGCACACAGGGTATACGAGCGAATGGGAGCGATGTAGTCGTTTTTTATCGATGTTTTGAGTAGTTGTTTTCATTGTTTTGGGGCTCATTTTTGTTTCTGTTCGGCTGTCAAACGCCATGAAATCATGTAAGTAGAATATCAAAACATTTTTAAATGGTGCAAATGACCAAAAAACGTATTTTGAGCCACTTTTTGAATGCACTGGCTCATCAGCTGGATCATACAAAGATCCATCAGACAACTCCCCTGGAGTATCGGACTAACATTGTGTGCACATCCGCCGACAATATCGTTCAAATGACTAGCAATTTTGCGCTTCCTGTTCAATTTCTGACTGTCAAACGAAGTAATGAACCAAGAATTTCTCGAAAATAACCACTCTTTAAAGTAAATGATATCAATTGCCCCGTTTTTATTTGAATTCCGCTACATTATTGTGATAATCTTAATTTCTTTTTTAACATTTTATTTTTTAAATTTTTTTTTCGGGGCACTGTTTCCCGATATAACGAACTGGGTCCCGATTGAAACGGTCGGTAACCGGTGTGATCGACCGAACCGACTCAGCCTTAGTGATAATGGTTATGAATGAATATGATAAGGATGATTATGATGATCATGTTGAATTAATGTTGATGCTGGTTGTGATGGCAATGAATATGATGAAGATGATGATGATGATGATGATGATGATGATGATGATGATGATGATGATGATGATGAGGTAATTATTGTAATTCCTTTTGATGTCTTTGATTAGGAGAGTCGGTGTCGTTACTTGTGAGTGCGTCACATGACCAGACATTGGTCATCTGGGAGTGGAACGAGAAGGAGTCAAGTGCGAAGGCGTTGCACACATGTAAAGGACATGCCAAGAGCGTGGACACGGTCGCAGTCGACAAGTCACAAACAAGGGTAAGATCAAGTTCAAATTATTGCCCATCATAAAATATTTTCAGGTTGATAGTATATTTAGTTTAGAGAGAGCTATGATCAGCTACCACTAGATATTGCACACTTGTCAAGGACATGCCAAGAGCGTGGATATGGTCGCTGTCGACAAGTCGCAAACAAGGGTAAGATCAAGTTCAAATTATTGCCCATTATACAATATTTCAGGTTGAAAGTATGTTAAGTTTGGAGTGAGAGATACGGTCAGCTACCACTAGATATTGCACACTTGTCAAGGGCATGCCAAGAGTGGATACTGTCGCTGCCGACAAGTCACAAACAAGGGTAAGATCAAGTTCCTCAGTTTATTGTTTGTTATTATGAAATATGTTTAAGGTGAAAAAAATCATCATGAAATATGTTTATTGTCGGTCTCCATGGATTATTTTTAAGGTGATAGTTTTGTTAAGACTGGGAATGACAGTTTTCCCAGAGATATTGCATGCTTGCAAAAGGACATACCAAGAGCATAGACAGTACACGGTTGCAGTCTACAAGTTATGAACAGTGAACAAAAAACACTGGGTCCAGGGCATTACCCCTGAAAATCACAAATTTGCATCAAGTTTAATGATTTCACAAATTGGTGATTGTTATTTTCATGCATGCATTCTTGAAAAGTAGACCCAGATAAATAAATATTATTTTTTCCCTGGTTACGAAATATTTTCAAGTTCATGGTATGTCTACTTTGAGATTTCCCTAAAGATTGCACTCTTGTAAAGGACATGCTACGTAATAGCCTAGGTACAATCGCATTTGACAAGTCAAAACGACATGCTATGTAAAAACGTAGGTACAATCGCAGTCGACGAGTACAAAACGGGTAAAATCAAGTTCAATTTATTGTTCGTTATCTTGAACATTTTTTTCACATTTATTGTCTCTCCATAAAATAGTTTCAAGATGATAGTATATTTCCCTAGATATTGCGCACCTGTAAAGAACATGTAAAGAGCATAGATACGGCAGTGCTCAAAATGACTGTAGGCCTGCTGGCCCGGGGCCACCAAATTTCATTGATCTTAATTTCTACTAGCCCGTTTGGGCAACCAAATTCAACAAAATTTGTTATATTTTTCTTTGTTTGGGGCCACCAGATTTAGGTTTCGTGCCACTCAAAATTTAACAATGTTGTTTTTACTTGCCCGACTGGGCCACGAGGCAAAAAGGTTAATTTCTAGCATTGGATACGGTCGTAGTAGATAAGTCGCAGACGAGGGTAAGATAAGTTCAGTATATTGTTCATTATCAGGTAATATTTTGAAGTTGATGGTATATGAAGTATGTAAAAACTTCTCTGGACTGACCCGGAACTTGGTTGAATCACTAAATATATGACAGTTGAATGCTTTGTTCAATTTGTATTGCATTGATGGTCTTTCTGTTGGAATCAATCTGTAATAATAAAGTGACTATTCTGTTTTATATTTTCATTTCAGATATGCAGTGGATCGTTTGATAAAATGTTGAAGCTTTGGTCTGCTGGTGAGTCATATAATCATGTTGTAATACTTAAAATTATTTTAATTAAAAATGAGCTGAGAAAATAGGGAATATAGGGCTCTTTACCCAGGTGTAGGTACCATGGTCAGATGTTAATTAGTCTTCATGCCATTGGCAGCATATGGCTAGCATGCTCCCCAGGGAGTTGAGAAAGTATGCAATATGATTATGTAGGTTTGAACTGTACCTGATGACCATGGGTAATATAAATAATTATTTGTGCTTATAAACCTTGTATTAAGCGTTATATAAATGCAAGCTATTATTAGTATTATTAAAGAAAAATACTTTTCATAAATTATGATTGTATGCAACTAATGCAAGTGATAAATTTTAAGAAAAATCATAACTGTCAATTTAATTTGTTTTTAATTTCAAGTTCCAAGTTCTGGTGAAGAAGAGCCACCAGAAATTCAGGAGCAACAGAAGAAGAGAGTGAGGAGGAACGAAAATGCTCCCATTATCAGGGTAAGTCCAGTTGAAGTATGGGCTTAAAGGGTACCACCACCCAAAAATAATATTCTTATAAATAAAAGGTAAAATTTTTAGTAGTCCATTCCACCACAAAGTTCATAAAAATATGTTTCCAGAAAAATTATATATGGAAAAAAGCATCACCATACTACAACATGTTTTCATGGTTCTGCATACAAAGAATACCATTTGTCTAGGATGAATGCATCATCCTTCATTCTATTGTCTCCAAACAAACGCGTGAATAGAATTGTTGCGATCGCAAACGTTTGGCGCATAGGGCACCATGAGGTCGTAATGGTTCCGTAAGTGGTGGTAAGTAATTGCATTGTTAATGCATTACACAACCCTTTGCAAAATGTTGGGCATCTATTTGATATCACACAACAATACCAAAACAAATAATTATGTGGTCCCATATAATGTTTAAAGGGATCTAATAGGAACATTGTCAAAATCCACAAAACTTACTTAGAACATAAAACTTAGCAGTGTTCACACACCTTGTTGTATTCGTACTACCAATACAAACATGATAGTGCAATGACTTTGCACTTTTGCTCATTACTCGGTCATATGACATTCATTTACCATGGAATTTTCACAAATACTCCGTGGACATATCAGATTAACGAAATACACATTTTATCAACCCTTTGTGCTTGTGTTTATGGAGAATACATGTAACACCAAAATGAATTGGTTCTGAATCATTACGGGATCCATGATCCAATAACACATACATGTAGCAAATAATGATTGGAAGTAAAGCCCTCTGCAGACAGAGCCGACTCGACCCGATCCGACTGGTTTCAATCAGGCTAGAGTTGGGCCCGGTCGGTCGGATCCGATTCATCGTGTTGAATCGGGCCCCAACTGGCATCCGACTGTCTCTCGACGGGCAAAATGTGTGTCGCGAGGCACTGAAAACTGAGCCGATCCGAATGAAAACCAGTCAAATCGGGTCGAGTCGGCTCTGTCTGCAGAGGGCTTTAGAGATACAATGATAGAATTCAAGATCAGTAAATTAGTCTCAATTATTTGTCTTTCCAGACACCAATAGCAACTCTTGACGGGCACAAAGAGGCCGTTTCATCAGTGATCTGGACAGACGACCACGAGGTTTGCAGTGCATCATGGGATCACACCATCCACATTTGGGACGTTCAAGAAGGGAGCACCAAGTCGAGCTTGGTAAACTAATTTGTTGACATTGTCCCACATACTTGTTTCTGTGTATGTACATATAATGATGTTGATATCAAATTTACCACTATGTATCAAGATAGCTTTCCTTATTAAGATAAGCACTAATTTTTAAATAGAAAAACATTACATTGGTGATAATTTGCATACTCCTTGATTCTTCTTGTTTGTATTGTTTAGAATTTTCAAGCCTGTGCCTTATTTTCTATTTTTTAAAATTATAGATGATATTTATACAAATGGCAATTGATTACCTATTTTATAACATATTTTATCAAATACATGTTTCATAGTTTTTCATACCATGTAGTTATTTCATGGAAGTGCATTATTGTTCAGAAACCAAGGCAATCCTGATCATAAATTAGTCACCATTCAACGTTCTGATTGCAAGTTTAGTTTCAACATTGTCCCACTGATGTCTTTGTGTGTGTATGTACCTACTACTCTATTATCTCTGGTCTTTAAGTATTGTCCCACCTACTTGTTTTTGTGTTTGTTCAGATGGGTACCATGTCGTTCCTGAGCATAAAGTCAAGGACTGATTGCTATTGGCTATTGACTGATTGCTAAGTTACAACATTGTCCCACTAACTTATTGTTGTGCGTGATGTGTATTTTCATTCTCTGGTTTGATAGCATTGTCCAACTCACTTGTTTGTATGTATGTACGATGTGCAGACAGAAAACCTGAGTAACATTGTCCCACCTACTTGTTTCTGTGTATGTACAGACCGGTACCAAGGCATTCCTGAGCATAAGTCACTCACCACTGTGTGGCCTGATTGCCAGTGGAAGCGTCGACAGACACGTGAGGTTATGGGATCCCAGAATAAAAGGTAAGACTATGATAGACTTCTGTCTTGTAGCAGGTTTAAACTCATCAATGACTTCTCGCATGAGTGTATTTCTTACGAATGTGTATTTACTTGTCATTGTAGTTTTTAGTTATTCTTTTTTCTGCGATTACTTGGCACTTGAACAGAATTCTTGGCATATTATTAGACTGTGCCTAGTGAAGTTGTTCTATTTTTTTCATTGTAAATTATCTGTGAAAGTTGAACAAATCTGGGCAGTGTTTTGACTAATTGGGACTTAAGCAAAGTTTAGATATTCTTATATATGTGACCGGCTATATCAAAAGACCTATGATTGTAAAATTGAAACAATCATATCTTCGTCAATTATTGACCAATACGTTAGAACAAAGCATCAAATGAAAGCTTGTGATGAGGCTTTTGTAATGGTATGAATATCTACATTTTAATTTTTACCGACAAGTGCCGGGTTTTGCTATAGCCCGTCACATATGATAGTAATAAACAATATTGTTTTATTGTGATTTTTGTGTTACCTCTTCTACTTGGGGACAGTTTACTTTGTTTGCTATCTATTTTGTCTCTTAAATCTTGAATTGATGATCTTTTCTTAGATGGCGCAGTTGTAAAGTCATCCCTGACGCATCATCATGGCTGGGTGTCCTCCGTCGACTGGTCGCCTAGCAACGCAAACCAACTCCTCTCTGGATCTTACGACAAGGCTCTCAAGCTCTGGGATATTAGAAGGTATGTAAAGCAGGCCTCCGCACTAACCTTTTTAAACTAGCCATTTTGGGGCAAGTAAAACCATACATTAGCCTCCGCACTAACCTTTCTATACTAGCCGTTTTGGGGCAAGTAAAACCATACATTAGCCTCCGCACTAACCTTTCTATACTAGCCCTTTTGGGGCAAGTAAAACTATACATTAGCCTCCGCACTAACCTTTCTATACTAGCCCTTTTGGGGCAAGTAAAACTATACATTAGCCTCCGCACAAACCTTTCTATACTAGCCCTTTTGGGGCAAGTAAAACCATACATTAGCCTCCGCACTAACCTTTCCATACTAGCCCTTTTGGGGCAAGTAAAACCATACATTAGCCTCCGCACTAACCTTTCTATACTAGCCCTTTTGGGGCAAGTAAAACCATACATTAGCCTCCGCACTAACCTTTCCATACTAGCCCTTTTGGGGCAAGTAAAACTATACATTAGCCTCCGCAATAACCTTTCTATACTAAAACCATATATTTACAGATTTTACTTTCCCCAGCAGAAAATTTACTGTCCCGCATACTTCTAGATGAGATTTACATGTAAGGAATTACATTTTTGCCCAATCAGGCAACTTAAGTAGACCATTTACAAAATTGTCCTGATATAAATTTGTAATAATTTTTTTTTTTACCTATTTGGAGAATATTTCTGTGATGTGGTGTAAAGGAATGGGCTCACTTCTACGAGGGTAGCAGGTTTGAGAAGCACTTTTACCTTAAAGTGTCTTTTGCCCTTCAGCAATGCACTAACTTATCCACATTGCTACTCTCCACCCAGGTGTATCAATGGGAACTCAGTAGGCTTTAATGTGTATTTAGTAAACCCTTTTACTTTTGCATCTTTTAAGTAGCACTGACTCAAGTCGAATGCTCCCCAGGGAGTGGAAATAATGCACAATAAGTGCTGTATTGATAATAGGTGTGTATCCAAAGACCAAGGTAATATAACATGCAGGTCCCTCTGGGAGAACAATGTATATAAAAGGATCGAAGGAGCTAACCTGGGTAAAACAAATATTATCATTATTATTATTATAGGTTTTCCCGTCCATTTTAACACTTTTTCATTCAATTTTATAAATTTGTACTTCAATTTTGTCCCGAGAAGACGAGAATGTGCTAATGCCAACTTCAATTTTGTACATTGTCGGCCAATTTCACCAAAAGTCAATTCAAATTAGTCTTTTGTCACACATTATCGTCAATAACAAGTCAAATTCGTTGGTCACAGTTGCTGAGCACATCAGTGACCGACGAATTTGAATTGTAATGGATACAAATGTGTGACAAATTCATAAATTGAATTGATTTTTGTAAAATTGGTCGACCATAGACGAAATTGAATTTGGCATTGGCACATTATCCGTTTCCCGGGACGAATGTGAAGTACAAATTTTTAAAATGTTATGACAAAAGCGTGAAAATGGACGGGAAAACCTATACTACTCTAGCAGTGGTCGATACAGCTTTTATTTCCCTTCTCATCCACAGCCCCAAGGCTCCTCTGTTCAACATGACTGGTCTGGACGAGAAGATTCTGGCTGTCGATTGGTCGATACCAGATGTGAGTATCGTAGCTGTGAAAGTGTTATACTGTATATGCCATATATATGGGTTTTATTTTCGCGAATTTCGTGAATCACGAAATTAACAACTCGCTAAAATATTGACACCAAATGCAAAGCAATACACATACATGTACGTGTATTGCATGCATTACTGCACGCACATCTCTCAAGACGGTCATGAATGCGTGTTGGCAACAGCCGAACGCGAATTTAGCCACTTGCAAAATTGTTGTTAAGTGCCGATTCGCGAAAAACTATGTATACAGTCTGTTCAATATGAATTATAATGGGTCGATTTATATAGTCCCTAAAACTGTATGAAACGTTATGGTCTCTATGAGCACTGTACAATATTTTTTCCCCGGTCATAGGCCCGGTGGTGTCACTACATATCGACGGTGTGCATACATGATCATTAAGAATTTTGCGTAAAAAGGGGTCTTTATTAGCATGCGTTCGCAAACATTATATTTTCGCGGAAATGATAAAAAGGGGATATTTTCATGAAGATGTTGGACATGTGAAAATTAAGAGTATATTTGTTGATGTTTGTGAAATGTTTGTGTATAATTGAGTCATGAAAGATGGTATTTGTTTTAGTACTTGAAATCTTGAAAAAGGGAGTGCTTTACACTACTCTTACCCCTGTCATAGGATACAGTAACATCTCTGAGCACTTTACAATATTATTACCCTGGTCATAGGATACAGTATATCTTAATATGCTTCTCTGTGGTGGAGGTGACAACTTTCTTTACATGTTCAGCACCAGTGAAACTTCCTCCCATAACTAATTAAACAAATGAAATCTCTTATTACAAAGTACTTTTTAATAATTTGTTCATATATTTTTCTTTTCTTTATCTTCAGCTGCTCCTGTGCGGTGGAGCCGACAACTGCCTCCACATGTTCAGCACTTCAGAAGCCCTGGCCTCGGCTTCAGCTAGCAGCAGTGAAACGTCCTCTGCGGCGGACTGAGCTGAAAGTTAATCTTCGTCGAGCCGAGCATTGGAAAGGGCACTATACAGTCAAACCTGTCTATAGCGGCCAACCTGTCTATAGTGGTCACCAACAGTGATCTCCTGCAGAGCAAACCAGTGTTCTGGAACCTGTCTGAAGAGGCCATCTGTCTACAGTGACCGCTTTTCTTGCTTTCCTCTGATAATACAACCCTTTCAGCTTGTAGCAATGAGAAAGCTTATTTATCAAGATTTTGGTGACACTGACACTTGCTCATTACGAAATGACACCTTTTATTTAGTATGTGTATGTCTAGTATAATAACAAACAACAACTATCAATTCTGCGCCATGAATGTAAAGCAGTGCAAAAAATACCCAGGGCTCAGGGTGATTTGCTTAAAAGTGCCCCCCCCCCCCCAAAAAAAAAAATCATAAAAGAGACCAAGTAAATTTGCATGGACTTCAATGCAATTTGTTAAAGAGTGCTTTTTTCATGCAGGCAAGCTTCAAAAGTAGCCCGCCAAATTAAAAAAATCCTCGATGAAATTGACAAACATTAGACAATAAAGACATAAAGTTTGTGTTTGTATAAGAGCTGAACTTCTGAAGGCCATATATATAATATAGTATAAACCCCTCAGAAAAAGTTCCGCGATTGAAGTTTGAGCTTTCATATCTCTCTTGTTTATTTAGTACCATACATTAATTAGAAAGCTTGTTTATTTCTCTTTACAGTGATGCCTCTATTGTAATAATTATGTAACCATGGAATGTGCATTACACCTGGATATGGGGCAAAGTCAAAAGCAAAATGTCGCAAAATGCATCAAATTTGATTTTGTCAACAGCATGAACAGTGAAGTATCCTTTTGTTTGAAGGATAGAGTGTTTTATGTTGAGGCGGTCATGCATGCATGTTATTGATGTATTCTCCTTTTCTTTTATGAAACATTTTCTTGAAACATTTCACTTTTGACTTGGCCCCATATTAGGTTATAATGCACATTTCATGATGACACAAACATTACAAATGGGGCATTAATGTAAAGGGGAATAAACAGGCTTTCCAGTGATATCAATTTCATGATGACACAAACATTACAAATGGGGCATCAATGTAAAGGGGAATAAACAGGCTTTCCATTGATATCAATTTCATGTAGAATAATAAATCAACAAGAGAGACATGAATGCTCAAACTTGAATTGGAGAACTTTTTGTGAGGGGTTTACATAGTCTATACAGTGCGAGTAAAAAAAAACGAAACCGGACTTTGATAGCTTATAAATCCATAAATCCAAAAGTATATATGTTGATATTGGTATCATGTTAAAGCTTGAGGACTTCCCTTTAAAATGATATATCATACACTCTGATCACTTCACGCTTCACCGAACGCGACCTAATTATCCAAAGGCATGCAAAAACTACCGTGTCCAAGTTTGCAGTGTTCTTGTTTTGTGAATGGTTGCATCTGTTGTTTGATTGTCAAAGATAACTTCATCCTGCATGTCCTATTCAGGGGCCCCTCCCTCCAAACAGTGTGGTTGCTGATGTGAGAACAGTGTGTGATCCCCTTCCACCCTGATAAACATGACAAAACTGGCAACCAGCTGATATTTTGTTGTGATTCACCAAATGATATTTTTGAAATGTTAATTTGAAGAAAAAAACGTAAACAGACGCATTCATTCATGATAAACACAACAAAAAACCTAAGTCCCCCCTATTCAAAATAGCGTAAAAACGATAAGGTTTTGAGCAAAATAACTTGGCAGGATTGTTCCTACACTGATTGACTAGCTTCTCTGTGAACATAAGATTGATCCGCCATGTAATGCATGAGTGAGCACACATTAAAGGCAAAATTGTCACTTTTCAAAAGTCACAAGAGTCAAAAAGTGAACATTTTGCCTTTAATGTGTGCTCACTCATGCGTGACTCGACGGACCAATTTTATTTTCGCACATAAGTTATTCAATAAGTGTATAAACAATCCTGCCAAGTTATTTTGCTCAAAACTTTTTAACTTGTTTTGTTGTGTTTAGAACAAGACGACGGCAAACTTGGACACGGGTAGTTTTTGCATGACTTTGGATAATAAGATCTTGCTCGATGATGCGTAAAGTGCTCAAAATGTGTGATATATCATTTTAAAGGCAATTTCCCAAGCTTTAATGTGATACCAATATCAACATATATATGTTTGTAATTGTGGATTTATAAGCTATCAAAGTCCGGTTTCGTTTTTTTTGACTCGCACTGTATTATAGACCTTCAATTTAGCAAACACTTTGTATTTCATAATGAAAGGTGATAACTCTTTTATCAACCCTTCGTAAGATTGTGCACATGTCAACAAAGCTAATTTAAAGTGATCCATTAACTTCTTGTTATATTTGAGATAATCATATATAATATACCAATATTATTGTGAGATTCTTCTGAATGATGTGTTATAGTTTCATTGTAAAATAATACTTAACCTAGTGAAAAACGGTGACAATGGATGTCAGATTTCAGCACCTATTGCCCATTGATTTTGACTACATCAAGAAGCATTCTGGAACACATTTCAATTCAATCAAATATCTCCATAATAAGGGAGACACTTGAAAAATCAATACCCACATGATTCTCCTGTTACCATTAGCCAAACAAGGTACAAGAGAAATGTGGAAGCTCAAAGTGATTTTGTTTGACTTTGAGTTAATGGATCACTTTAAAAATACATGTTGCAACAATTTCCTTGCGATCATAGCTTTAAATTTAGTTTCATCAGGGTCACGAAACCAATTAACTTAATATTGTGGTTTGAGACCAATCACTTTGTTCATAGGACATTTTATTTCATGAGTATTTCTCATCCTTCTTTATTAGAGTCAATATGCTGTTTTTATATGTCGATCATGTAAATGTGTATATTAAATGATAAAAAAAACACATAAAGTACGTTGTTTGTGTATGTTTGTATCCATTTTAATGAATGTTTTGACGATGCAAACTTAGCCCAAAGAAACAAAAAACCTAGTTTTTGTCTATCTGAACCCATTTTAATTAATGTTTTGACGACACACTTAAAACCAAATGTTTTAATGGCTTTGAATTTGATCATTGCTATGACAAGGTAAACTTACATATTTCACACATATGACTAAAAACAATCAGAATCTAAATCGGTTGACAAATGAGGGAGAAGAAGTATTAATACATGTACAGTGAAACCTTGTTATAACAAGCACCCGGGGCTGGTTGAATTTACCTAGAGGGTACCACCATCCAAAAATATTCTTATAAATAAAAGGTAATATTTTTAGCAGTCCATTCCACAAAAAAGTTCAGAAAAATATGTTTCCAGAAAAATTGTATAATTGGAAAAAAGCATCGCCATCCTACATGTGTTCACGGGTCTGCATACAAAGACTAGGACGAACGAAAGTTTGTGATTCTATTGTCTCCTAACGTTCGCGTGAATAGCATTGGTGCACTCAAAAACGTTTGGCGCTTACAGAACCATGAGGCCATGATGGTTCCGTAAGTGGTGGTAATTAATTGCATTGTTTATGAATTACACAACCTCTTGCACAATGTTTGGCATCTATTTGATATCACACAACGGTACCAAAACATATATTTATGTGTTGTTCTTTACCTGGTGGTCCCCCTTTAAATCAGGTATCTCATTGTATCATTGTATCAGGTCTTAAAAATCATAAAATAGAAAGATCCTGGCCCTGTGAAATAGCCTCACTATATCAGGTATCTCATTCTTATAACAGAGTTCGTTATAAAGAGGCTCCACTGTATCATGTAATTTTCTTAATTTACTCAAACATATAGGGAAACTGACCAAGAATATATTGTGATTAAAAGTGAGCAAAGAAAAATCGAATCCCGTTGGAATCCCATTTTTCTTTGCTCACTTTTAATTTCTTAATTTACAACGGGACACATGAACAAAAAAGTCCAAAGACAGTATAATGCATTACATCATACTCTTCTGTTATTATCTTAATTACCTTAATTACTTGGGTCACAAGAATGACATATTTAATTCAAATTCAAAGATCACGTTACAAACAGTTTATTAGATTAGAGGTATAATTACATATAATATTATACCAAATTATGAACGATACATTATCAAGATTCAAGCTTAATTACTTGGGTCACAAGAATGACATATTTAATTCAAATTCAAAGATCACGTTACAAACAGTTTATTAGATTAGAGGTATAATTACATATAATATTATACCAAATTATGAACCATACATTATCAAGATTCAAGCTATTTTTAATTTCACCACAAATTATATTTGCTTTTGTAAAACGTATCACCACACCAGTATCCAGATAGTCACCCATTGTTTCACTTTTTATTTACGTCTGATATAAACATATACTCTCTGATCTAAACTGATTAATCTATATACTACGGTATTAACTCTACAAACTCTACAACTCTACAATCATGGCGCCTAAAATTGCCATAAAATCCGTGGATGACATAGTTCAGAGAGTGGTTGACAACATTGATACCGAACAGATGATCTGATCGATGCTATGAGAGGGGTGCTGAGGGATGCAGTGAGAGAGGAGATGACTTCATTTGTTGAAAGATTGGAGGAGGAGGAAGGGAAAGTTCTCCAGCTACAAGTGGAGAATGACAAGAAGGAGAAAGAAATCTCAAAGCTAAAGAAAGAAATGGAGAAACAAGATGGCGTCGTACAAAACCTACTTCTCATGCAAAACCAGCAGGAGCAGATTACACTAGTTTATTTTTTCGCATAATGATGTATCGTATATTTTCTCTGTACTAAATCAAGAATTAGGTAACTTCCATACATGGTTAAAATGTAATAAGCTTGTTCTCAACTTATCAACATCTAACTATATTGTATTCAGTAACTCTAAAGGTATTGATTTGCAGAATGAATTTTTACGAATAGATACTTATGAGTTAGAGCGTGTTGACCACACACAATTTCTTGGTATTAATATAGATGAGTCTTTAACGTGGAAATATCATATAATTGAAATATGCAACAAGTTAGCTCATATTATTTATAGATTGAAGGACACACTACCTAAAAATATTTTAATGAATATTTATAATACTTTATTTCTACCACATATTTCTTATGGTAATATTATTTGGGCAAATTGTGCCAAGGTATATAGCAATCGCATCTATGTTTTGCAAAAAAAGGTTAGGCATATTAGGACGATTAATCATTCACAGTTTATGTCACATTCCCCTCCACTATTTGCTAAATTACTTTGACAGTGTACGATATTCATAACCTGCAAACATGTGTATTTATGTATATGTGTAAGCAAAACTTATTACCAACTAATTTTGTACAAGATTTCCCTTTAAATGCAAATATCCATTCATATTCTACTCGTAGTCATAACGATTTTCATATTCCTAAAGTTCGAACCTCCTTAGCGCAAAGCAATTTGATTTATAATGGTCCCATTACATGGAATAAATGACCTTGCAACTTAAAATCATGTAATTCATTGAACCAATTTAAGCATGAAATTTAAACATGAACAAATACTTAATTTTGAATTATACACCGTAATATTTATTTACACCTTTTCGAACAGAATGATCATGCATTATGCAAATAATAATATTTTGTATAGGCATGTTTATTGTTGATGTTGATGTTTTTTAGGGCTTCCTTTATTCTTATATATATTTATATTTCATATTATGTTTAGGTAGCGGCATTTTATAAGTCAATGACTTCTATGTCTTATACTTATGTTATCTCTTCTAAATGTTAGGCCAAATAAAAAAAAAAACATGTTTAGCGTCCTGCTCTTTTGAAAAAAGGAAGGAGGACCTTTTTTTTTTTTTTTTTTTTTTTTCAAAATGGCCGACTTTTTTCAAAATGGCCGACTTTTTTCAAAATGGCCGACTGACCCATTTATCCAAAATAACGAATGAGTCTATATTAAAAGTACGATCTTTTTCAAAATCATTTTTTCCCCCAAAAAAATCACGAAATTTACATTTTTTTTCTTTTTTTTCTTTTTTTTTCGGATTTTTCACAAAAAAAAAAGAAAAAAGAAAAAGCAGGCGGCCTCCAAAAAGGAAGTGGGCGGGGACGCTAAACATGTTTTTTTTTTATTTGGCCTTATTGCTTATTTGTCATTTATTAAATGCAATGAGTATACTTTGTATATGTTGTTTTTTTATCTGCATATGGAAAAATAAATTGAAACTTGAAACTTGAAACTCATATTGGGGGGAAAATCTTGCCATCTTCGGGCAAGATTTTTTTTTTTTTTTGGGGGGGACAACTAAATTGTGAGCGAGAGCCACCTTTTCCGCCGCTTTTTCGCTCGTGAAAAACAGGAATGATGGTATTCGGCCAAAAGACCCAAACCACCCCAACTCCCACCCACCCACCCACCATAAACAAAAGGCCAAAATTCCATGAGAAGAATAAAGTGGGGCGGCAAGGAAAACAAAAGAAAAAGTGAACAGGATTCATAAAATTTCCCTCCAAATTCGTACTACCGTGAACACAATTAAGTCTACATACAGATTAACCATTATGCAGATTGAATTAAAATTTACTTCACCATAAGGCATAACATTTCCTCGTTATTTATTTAACTTCGTTTTGAAATGATAAGCGTCTCCTCATCACCACAGGCCATTACTCGCCCGTCATCTCGCTTGAAGGAGTGCGATCGCAAAAGCGACATGACACCATCGAACACATCCTTGGGTGCAGTTCTTCTGAAATACGCCTTCTGTGTCAGAAAATCCAAGAGTTTGCCCCCTGTCTCGGATTCGGCGTCGAAACACTCGGTGATGTCAAAGGTGAAGTGTAACAGGTGACCTGTGACGTCATATCCCCTTTTCTCCATAGCGTCGCGCATTTTCTTGGCAGAATTCCCGTTTACGACGGCGGCGCCCCTTGGTTCGCGGGGGACATTATTGGAGCATATGTGGACAATTTGGTCCTCTGAAAAAAAAAGTGTGTAGTTATATGATTTTAGTAAGTGAAAATGCAGCATTGAAACAAATCGGGTAGATGTATGTTTGAGCAGATTTTAATAATCCAATCAAGGATAATATAGGTTTTCCCGGCCAATTTCCTACTTTACGCGCCCAAATTCGTTTATGAGCATTCAATTTCGTGCAGTTGCCGTGGATGAGTCGCTTTGGTCATTCAAATTCATATCCCGAGCATCCACATTCGTATATGGGCACCCAAATGTCAAATCTCGAACTTCAAATTCGCAAATGGTCATTCGATTTCATCATTGGGCGCTATTTTCAACAAATGGGCATTCAATTTAATACGGTAAGCTGGGCAATCGCTTGTTTGTGCATGCAATTTCGTTTATGGGTGACCAATTTCCAGACATGCTCATTCAATTTAAGTTACACAAACAACATCCATACGTATTCACAAATAAACATACTGTATATACATTTATGTATACAACCACTTAGTTACGAACATATAGGCGTACCCAGGGAGGGGGGGGGGGGTTCGTTGGTTCAACCCCCCGGTCTCGACCGTCATTATCGCTGGTCTCGGGCCTCGAATAGTGTGCATAACCCTGGTCTCGGCCTCAAAAATGTCGAAAATTTCCGGCCTCGTCTTAGAAAATTTCCTACGACTACCCCCCCCCCCCCGCCCCCGCTGACAGAACATTTTTCTGAAGAAATAACCCCCCCCCCCCTGAACAAATCCTGCGTACGCAACTGGTTACGCTTACATAAACACACGCACACACATTCACCTTTTTTTCTTACATAGTCTCAACCATTTCATCGGGCTATATTTTCCATTTTTTTTAGATATACTTTTCAACATTTAATCTTCACTTTTCGATATTCCTCAGTCACATTTTTCTAGATTTGTTTTTATGTTCAATTATGTAATCTGTATTTTCTTAATTGTACATTCATTCGTTCATCTTTTTGTCTTAACTTTATCATCATGCGAGTTCATAATGTTATTTCAACACATTTTCTTATTTGTCATGTGATCGTTATTGTATCATAATTTCTGTTCTCCATTTTGTATCTTTATTTTCAACTTGTTTTCTATATCATATATGTACCACGCTGTTACATTACATGTCCACTGCACTTTTTTAAATTTGAATGCCAATGTGATGAACTTGTTTGCCCATGCGCGAATTTGAATGACCGAAATGAGACCCGAGACTGCTAGAGATGAAATTGAATGACCATTAACGAAAATGAGCACCCATCGCTTACATTGGCTTGACGCTAGTGTGAAATTGGTTGCTCCGTTAATTAATATGAATGACTAAAAACGAATTTGAATGACGATATGTCGATCCAAACGCGGATTTGGTGAAATTGAATGCTCCTGATATGAAATTGCATGAGAAAATAGCGAAATTGACCGGGAAAACCTACATTACTAAGAATACTAAAGCTAAGTCATGGACTTGGATACCCTATTTACACGAATGACTGAATAAGTAAATTAAGTATGTTTAAATAAATAAAAACAAAAACAAACACAGAATTAATATACTTATATATAAGTTTATTTACCAGTGGCTATTTGAACTAGTAGAATACCATCATCCGCCAAGAGTTCCACTAGTCTCGGTGCAATGAAGCTCTCAATATCACCAAGTTTGTACAGGGAATGTACCGCCGTGATGAGGTCATACTTCTGCTCCGACAGCGGACTTTGACGGAGAAAGCGATCAAAATCTTCATTGATCCAATCAGAGTAGATAGTCTTGGTGACGTCATCACAAGAGGCTGCAAGGTTTGCCCGAAATGTGTTGAGAAGTATCTGGTTGGGTTCAACTGCGACGTTATGTATCGACGTGTAGTGAGGCGCCAGGCGCTTGAGAATGGCCAGCTCATGATGTCCTAAAAGAAAATAAATAACGATAAACACATATATTTAGAGTAATTTGATTTGGACACCCAACTTCCTGCTATACTTTAAGGTCGGGCCATGAACTTAGTGAACGCCCCTCGTATTACATTGGTAGAGAAAGTGGGAAAAGATGTATGTATATTTAAGAGTGTAGACCCATTACGTACCCACTGAGGGTTATAAACTGTTATCAAAGGTTTTAGCAACTAAGATTAAAAAGGTTTCTAATGAAATAGTTCATCATGATTGAATTGAATTGAATTGAATTTTATTTCCACTTTCATAAAAACAATAGAATACATTTTTACAAGTATACAATAATACAAAATAACATTACATAAAGTACATTGCAAAAACAGGATAAAACAAGAAAAACAATCAAAGTACAGATACGAAGAGTGGAAGGATTATCTGGAAGTTACAAAGAACTTGTAAATAGACAATCCTCGGGGCAAGCAAGGGAATAAATGGTATACATACGACCCCAAACAAAATCTATTACAATTTTTTTTTATTTTTAAAATTTACTAAAACAAGAAAGAGAGAAGGATAAGAAAAACAAAATTATGCTGCATCTTAATTTGTAGCATTAGGTATAATTTAAGCTTTCTTTTAAAATTGCTTAAAGTTTTACACTGTTTAATTACATTCGGGCACTCGCCATCTCATTCGGGCAATCAACATCACACATTCAGGCAATCAATATATCACATTCGGGCACTCGCCATCTCATTCGGGCAATCAATATCACACATTTGGGCACTTGCCAGCCCCTTGGGGGAAAAAAATGAGAACAATAAAAACTACACATGAAATAAGTCATTATGATACATCATTACCAAAACATTTAATAACAAACATATAACAGAGGAACATCATGTTATAACGACTTAGGCAGTTTATGTAAATGCAATATTACTTGTAATTGTGAGTCAATAATTATGTCAAATCTCCTGCCAAGGAAAAGAACGAGGAATTGCTGCTGTAAGGGCCGGTCATACTTGCGGTAGTGGACGTAGTGATCCGTAGGTTAATTTAATGTGGGTCAGACGTGGTGTAAGTACGTTAAACTAGGTTAAACTAAGTTGAACAACGTGGAACTACGTTGAATTACGTTAAGGTACGGTGGTTGGCCACGGAAGAGTACGGATAAGTACGTTTAAGTACATTAAACTACGCTACACTACGCTAATGTGGGTACAGCTTGCTCACGGACAGGTACGGAGTGGTACGTCTGACTACGCTTGAGTACGAGAGACTGCGGTAGCCACTACGCTGGACTACGCTAAAGAACGTCAAACTACGGTAAATAGCAACTCCACACGGAGTATAACAGCCAGCCGGTGGTGTGGTACGGCCATTGTGCGCTTGTTTTTCAAACATAGCAGTTCTGTGATTTTTTTTTGCTGAAACATGCCTGGACCAAGAGTACTGATGCTAGTTCAGTTCACGGTAAAGTACGTTAGAGTACGCTAGGGTACGTTTGAGTACGTTAAGAAGTACGTTAAACTACTTTAGACTACGTTGTACTGCGTTAGACTACGTTAGACTTCGGATTAGTACGTTAGCATCACGGATGCCTTTAACGTACCGCTCTTTTGAACATGTTCAAAAATTAAATCGAAGATCACGGCTCCCCCGAGTTAATACCAAGTTAGCATCACGGACAACTACGGTACGGATGCCGGTACGTTCAACTACCTTCAACTACGTTCAACTACGTTCAACTACGTTCAACTCCGTTAGCCTCCACTACGTTGAACTACGTCCACCACCGCATGTATGACCGGCCCTTTAAACAGATCAACATTAAAGGTAGTGTTGAGTATTGGTAATTCCCGAAGTGCCCCCCGATATTTTTGTGTGAGATAATGAAAAACTGACTGTCAAAATCGAAAGAACGTACAATTTTAATGACAGAATAAACTTGATTTGATCAAAATCGGTTCAGAAACGGCTGAAATATCCATAAATATATTTTTATTCAAAATGTTCTTCACCGGCAATAACCGGGCGATATTTAGACTAATTTCAAAAAATGCTCGAAGACTACTTTGAAAAAAAATCAGAATAGGTTTTTAAAAAGTCGTTGATGATATCTCTATTGAATCATTATTTTAACAAACATTAAATGCACAATTTTGAATGAAAAAAGGCTACAACCAATGATTTTTTTAAAATAGCGCCCTCTTGAATTGTAACGGCTCTTTTTGAATGATAACAGGAGTTTTACTTAGTCGTTTGTAATTGTGTATACTTTTCGAGTATGGTGAAGTTATAACTATTACTTTGTACCGTAAAGGTGCAGGTTTTTGGTTACTAAAGTTAAGTTTGACCAATACTCAACTATCCCTTTAAGACAGCTTTGACTGTAATTTCTCACATTCAAGTTCAGATTAAATTAATTTTTTTGGAGAAAAATACAGTATTTTGAGCTTTTAAGAGGGCACAAATTCAAACACATTAAAAAAGAAATGAATCGTATTATAATAAATGAAATGCATATGAAATTGTATGGATAAACTACAACATTAGATACTAGGAGTCTTTGAAGTTTTAAAGTCTTTTTTAATTTCTGCGGTTGTTATAGAACAGAGTCCGCGATGATGATGCTGCATCTCGGAACTGGATGAGAGGGTTCCTTGTCGAGGAGACTGAAGCTCATGTCGTCATCGGATTCCTCCTCGCTCTTCTCTCCTGAATAATGTTTAAATGTGAATAATATTAAATGAGATTTACATTCTCCATGTTAAATTAAACAGTTGCTGACATTGGCTGATGGTCAGGTAAGCAGTTGAAATGTCGTCGATGCCGATGAGTTGGGCGGGTGAAATTCTGAGCATCAGGCCTGCATGAATCCAGCATTCAAATCGTTGACTCCTGCCAGCGAACAGAACCAGCAGGGCTATTGTAGTAGGCCTTGATATAATTCCTTTGGGCCTGAGCTGCCTGAGTAGCCGAGCGACCTCTAGCCGGTTGCCTAAGTTCAGCCAGGGTCTGCTCTCCTCGCCAGGAACCGGGCACTATGTTATGCTCGGCGTCCTCCTTGTCCAATACGGACTTTTCGCAAACCTGAGGACGACGAGTAGTGGGGTGGTTAAGGGGTCCATGACTGCATTTTGGGGTACGATTGTTTTACTTGGCATACATACTCCTTGAATCAAAAGAAGAAAATTCGTCAAAAGAGACACTCTGTATCTATGCAAATTAGGCCTAATTTCTATAATTGATACAGGGTGTCTCTTTGGATAAATGTTCTTCTTTTGATCCAAGGAGTTTGTATGCCAAGTAAAACAATTGTACCCCAAACTGCAGTGAACACCCATATTTGTGGCACCTACTAGAAGAAATGACGTCATTTAGGCGAGAAATTACGTCACTTACGTTCTCTCTCGTCGTCTGGCCAATCTGAGCACTAGTTCATGCTCGATTTCAGGTTCGTCGGAAAATCCAGTGCACCGTCTTCAGAATAACGTAATCAGAGAAGTATCAACATGTATATGTATGTGTGTGTGTTTTATACGTGTATGTATATGTGTATGTGTGGTGGATTATATAACTGGTGTATGGGTGTGTGTTTGTATGTGTGCGTGTGTGGCTTTGTGTACGTGTGTGCGCATTTGTGCGTGTGTGTGTGTTTGTGAGTGTATATGTGTTTGTTTGTGTTTGTTGGAATGCGAGTGCCTGCGTGCGTGTGTGTATCTGTGTATGTGTACGGGTATGGGTTTTTGTTTGAGTGTGTGCGTGTGTTTGTGTTTGTTTGAGTGCTCGCGTGGATGTGTGTGCGTGCGTGTGTTTGTGTTTATGTGGATGTGCGTTTGTGGGTGTTTGTGTGCATTTGTGAGTGTGCATTCATGTGTTTGTGTTTGTGTGGGTGTGTGTTGTGTATCTGTATGCGTATGTGTGGGAGTTTTATTAATGTTGTGTTTGTGTGTATACGCGTGTGTAAGGGTTTGTGTTTTTGTGAGCGCATGTGTGGGGTGTTTGTGTGCATTGTTGTTTGTTTGAGTGCGAGTGCGTGCGTGCGTGCGGGAGTGGATGTTTGTGCGTGTGAGTATACGTGTGTGTAAGTGTGTGTGTGTTTTGTGTGATTGAATGCGTGTATGTGTGTGTGTGTGTCTGTGTTGGAGTTTGAATAATTCAGTCGGGTCGTGTGTTTGCGCATGTGTATGTTTGAAAGTGTGAGGTGTGTGTGAGTGTTTGTCATGATTGTGTGTAGAAGGGAACGACGTCATTGTGAACGCGCGTTAACTAAAAACGAAAATGGTTCAAAGGCAGCGAACAGGTAGTGAACAGCACGGGTTGACTACATCCAATAGACCGCTTCTGTGATGTATGCAAATAATATTCGTATGACGTATAGACTCCCCGTTGGCAAACTTAACAATAGTAACTAGGTTCGGCAAGATAAGTATGCCGGAGCTTACCGGACCTAGTTACTATTGTTAAACAGTGCCAACGTGGAGTATTACGTCATACGCATATTATTTGCTTATACAGGGTGGCCCAGAAATAACGGAACGGGGTACTTTCCATTATAAAGAAACATACAGACTAGGTTCACTGGATAGATAATCTTTTAAAAAGAACTTTGATATCATCAACAGTAATGTTTTTGTTTGGGTGCTCGGAATAACGAATTTCTTTTAAAAAGATTATCTATCCAGTGAACATATTATCACAATGGCAAATACCCCGTTCCGTTATTTCTGGGCCACCCTGAAACGGTCGTTCTAGGACGGGAAACTCGTTCTCGTTCACATTAGCGAAAACTCCCTAATGCTGAGTTCTGGATGGAAGGATAGCCGGTTCGCATCAAGTTGTGCAGGCATACACATGCCTGTACCATGGTCCGGACGGTTGAAGGGTTTTACCGGGGAGTGGTGAGCAGGCACTGGAATCGGTTGGCAAGAATGCCGAAAGCATTCTCCACCACTCTCCTGGCCCGGGACAACCGGTAGTTGTATATCCTCTCTTCTCTAGCCATAGCCGTCCTTGCATACGGCTTCATTAGCCATGTCCTCAGGGCAAAGGCCTCGTATGCCACAACGTAGTAGGGGGTGTCTTCATCATCGTTGGGCATGGGCTCTGGTTGAGGCACTCCAAGGGTTTCAGATTCGAGGCGTTGTTTCAGTTCACATGCATTGACGAGCTGGGCATCAGAGGTAGAACCTTCGGATCCGATATCTACCCAAAAAAAATTGTACTCGGCGTCGACCAGGGCCATGAGTACAATGGAGTAAAAACCCTTGTAGTTGTAAAATCTTGACCCACTATCCTCGGGGCACTTGATCGCAACATGCTTGCCGTCCAAGGCACCAATGGTATGAGGAGAATTCCAGCGGTCTTCAAAGCCCTGTGCGACTGCTTTCCATTCTTGTGGGCTGGTAGGGCACCTCACCAACTCGTCTCCATATTCCTCAATGATGGCTGTGCATACCTCACGTACAATGAGTGAAATTGTATTATGGGCAACTCTGAAGCTATACATGAGTGTCTTGTAGCTTTCACCAGGCGCGCCGGAAGCAGTTTTGGATTGGAGGGGGGGGGGGGGGGGGGGCAAAACCCTACGATTTATGTGTTTAGGGGCTCATGCCCAACCACACTCGCAGAGTTGCCAACTTTGAGCCAGAGGTGTGAGTGAGACATTACGAGGATAAAGCGACCAAGCCAGAGGGAGCGAAGTGACTGAGCCGAGTCCCTCCTCCCACGGTAGGGAGCTATTGCATTTTTTGACTCGAAATTGTGCAATCTGGTGCATACAAACATGATCCAACAATAAAGCTTACAGCCAAAAATGAGTCCCGAGGGAGCGAAGCGACCGAGGGCTGGGGCAGAGCCAGAGGGGGAGGGTTTGGGATTTGGCATTTATATACTTGAAATGGTGCAATCTGGTGCATAAAAACATAAACCATTTGCCACATTATGTATGATCCAACAACATAGCTTACAGCCCGAAATGAGTCCCGAGGGAGCGAAGTGACCGAGGGGTAGGGTTTGGGAGGGGATATCCCCCTCCCACGGGGAAGATTTGGCATTTATATACATGTACTTGAAATGGTGCAATCTGGTGCATAAAAACATAAACCATATGCCACATTATGTATGATCCAACAACATAGCTTACAGCCCAAAATGAGTCCCGAGGGAGCGAAGCGACCGAGGGCTGGGGCAGAGCCAGAGGGGGAGGGTTTGGGAGGGGGTATCCCCCTCCCACGGGGAAGATTTGGCATTTATATACTTGAAATGGTGCAATCTGGTGCATAAAAACATAAACCATTTGCCACATTTGTATGATCCAACATCATAGCTTACAGCCCAAAATGAGTCCCGAGGGAGCGAAGCAACCGAAGGCTGGGGCAGAGCCAGAGGGGGAGGGTCTGGGAGGGGGTATCCCCCTCCCACGGGGAAGATTTGGCATTTATATACTTGAAATGGTGCAATCTGGTGCATAAAAACATAAACCATTTGCCACATTTGTATGATCCAACATCATAGCTTACAGCCCAAAATGAGTCCCGAGGGAGCGAAGCAACCGAAGGCTGGGGCAGAGCCAGAGGGGGAGGGTCTGGGAGGGGGTATCCCCCTCCCACGGGGAAGATTTTGCATTTATATACTTGAAATGGTGCAATTTGGTGCACGTCACACAAACAGCTAGAGCAATAACAGCCTTCACAGTAACTACGTGGACCGGTACAGAAAAATCCACCCCAGACGTACCATACGCAAGTTACACAACAAACTGAGATAATTTGTTTGCGCGCGAAGCGCGCAGCGAAAACGTTTAATGGATGTATAACTTAGCTGTTAAACGTTAGAATTAACAAGTATTGGCTGATTCATTTAATGTTTTCTTTTCCTTTTTCTTTCTTTCTTTCTTTCTTTTCTTTCCTTTCTTTTTTTTTTTTTTTAGGGGGGGGGGGGGGCTTTTTGGGGGGCAAAAACGCGTTTTGCCGCCCACTTTTGGGATTGAGGGGGGGGGGGGGCGGCCGCCCCCCCCCTGCCCCCCACTTCCGGCGCCTATGGCTTTCACCCGTGGCCAAGTGTCGAAGGTTGATGGCCAGCTTCATTGCGGGCGAGAGGGCTTCCCTGAAGAAAGTGTCCTGCTTCTCCAGTCTTTCGTGTAGTCTCTGCTCTAACTCTTTGAACATTGCCGGGGTAACCCTCAAAAAGTTCGTGAATGCTTCTTGGTCCTCGTCTTCCAGCTCCCTCATCAAATTGTCCCTGGTCCTTCCTCCGGCAGATCCAGGACCGCACCCAACAACTTCGAGGGACATTTCGTCGATGCAGCTCAAGCAGCAGTTTCCCTTGCTCATAATCATCATTCGCCTCTTCTTCTTCCAGCTGAACCAAAAGCTTAAGCCTTTGCAGGGCAGAGCTCTGTTGCAAGGCCATTGATGTCATCAGATTAATGTTCTTGTTGATGTAGACTCGTCAGAAGCTTAGATGCTTATGCCCGGTCCCGCAAAATGACCAGTTTTTATATACCGCCGCAGCCCGAGCGAGCTGGTACGCTTCAGAGCGAGTTGGCACGCAACAGTACGAACGGCAGCCGAGCTAAAGCGAGCGAACACGCAGTGAGACGCAACGATACCAACTGGTGCGAGCGGCTAGCGAGCGGCAAACGAGCAAAGAGCGAGTTTCATACGCAACGTGGCGAGCACACTGCGTATTGAATCGTACTGCTTCGAGCAACAGCGAGCTAAGCGGGGCCATAGGCAACCATAGGCAACCGTAGGCGGTCTCTATACGAGCGGCATACGAGCTACATACGAGCTACATACGTAATAGTGTGACTGCTAACTTCAAAATCGCTGCGTATTGCTGGCAAGGGCGTCAACAGCTTCTCAAAAGTGGGGGGGGGGGGGGGGGGGGGGACATCGGCGAGGGAGCGAAGCGGGGGAGGGTGTGGGAGGGGGTGTCCCCCTGCCACAGTAGGAAGCTTTTGAACTTTTGGGCTTGATATTGTGCGATTTGGTGCATATCTGAGACAGAAATTACACATATCTGAGTGAAATCTATGAAATCTATGGATCAAACATACACAATCCCCTCCACTTTTAAAAGTTGACGCCCATGATTGCTGGGTAAGTCAGAATATTTGCACGTTTCAACCAATCAGATTTGCGCATTCAGAACTCATGATCTGACTTACAATAAATTGTAACTTGCAATCGATTGTATCTCTTTCTGCAACGGGGGAAGGACAAAATCATTAAAAGGATACATTTTGTGGAGTATAAAATAAGACAATTGTATGCAGATATGATCATGATATGACAATTTTTTTTAAAAGACGTATAGAGACAATAAGAAGGTTGCAATATTTTAACAAGTTAGTGGTTTAAAATGTGAATAAAGGAAAGCCACATTTAATGTATATGGGTGAGGAAACTGAAAAACCAGATGGGCCTTTATTCGGAAAGTTCGTTAGTGAAGTTAAATCGAGTTAATTTTTCTGTCGACTTCATATTCAACCTTTATAAGGTATATAGGAGGCCATTAGGCCCCCTCCGCAATGTTCCCGATTGCTCTCTAACGCGTAAAGATGACGCCCCGCCACTTCGTGACACTTTCAAGTCCTGTGCATCAACGCGTAAAGATGACGCCCCGCCACTTCGTGACACTTTCAAGTCCTGTGCATCAACGGAATATAATTATTCGGAAACCGACCTACCGTTACGAAGTCGCGTGACCTTTTGTCTTTGCATGTCATCCCGGAAAATGCTAATTTTTGTGATTTGTGTACACAAAATATAATATTCATGGACATATCATTTTTCCTAAAAAGAGATAAAACAGTGATTATTTGGTCTTGTTTTAATATCCCCGGCTGTAGAAAGACCTCAAATAATTATAAAGTAAAATAAAAAGGCTGTTAGGCTGGTGGAATCAACGGGATTTGACTATACTGTGTAAAGTCAATAACTATATTGGAAAACGATCGCATGAATCCAATTATTTTTAATAGGAACATATGTATACAAAAAAAGATTGTAGATGTATTTGATCAATATTTATTCGAAGTTTAGAACGAGGTATCATCATGTTGAAACACAGTATTGCTAATGGACATGTAAATCATGTTGCATACTTTTAAAACATTGAGCAGTGAAAACTTGCTTACAATAATTGATAGCATGCGATTCCGAGGGGCTGGAAAATGAGTCAGATTTAATAATAATAATAATAATATACATTTATATAGCGCATAATAGTAAAATTACTCTCTATGCGCTTTACAATACTAAATTAAATAAACAAAATATATTACAACCTACAAAAACAACGTACACACAACAATTATACAATTAAAGAAAAGATAAATATTATTACAGTGCAGCCTATTTAAACAAAAAGATGGGTCTTTAATGACTTCATAAACGAATCTGTGTTTTTAATGTCTCTTAACTGTTGGGGGAGCTCATTCCATAACCTGGGTGCTACTGTTGCAAATGCACGATCCCCGTATGTATGTGTTTGTGTTTTAGGGACTATCAAGAGATTTTTATTGACGGAACGGAGACTTCTCATTGGTTTGTATATTTTTAATAAATCGGCCAAGTAAGTTGGTGCATTGTTTACTAACACTTTATGGCACAAAAGAATTATTTTATAAATAATCCTTTTTTCCACTGGTAACCAATGCAAGCAGGTCAACATAGGCGTTACAGGATCTCTGCGTTTGGCTCGCATAATCAGTCTTGCAGCGCTGTTTTGCACTACTTGTAACTTAGACATGTCTTTTTGAGAGACACCAAACAAAAGGCCATTGCAAGAATCAATTCGAGAGGAAACAAATGCATGAATCAATTTTTCTGTTATTATTGGACTTAAAAACGCGCGCAATTGAGCCACTCTTTTTAAGGCAGACATAGCTGCACAACATTTAATTTGAACATGATCTCTCTAAGTATCAAGTGTTGATCCATAACAACGCCCAGGTTTCGTGCCTTATATGCTTCACATACATCATGACCATCGACAATGACAGACGCAGGTACAGATGATGGACTGAATCTTGAAGAAAAATGAATAAGCTCAGTTTTTTGGGCATTAATTTTCAACATGTTTGTATTCGCCCAAGACACTATGTCACTTAGACAATTATTAACTTTTACAATGGTAGCCTGCTGATCATGTGGATGAAATGCAATATAAATTTGTGTGTCGTCAGCGTAAAGCATTGAACTCAGTCCATGGGCATCAATGATTGTAGAAATGGGAGCACTGTACAAAGTATACATCAAGGGTCCGATGACTGATCCTTGTGGTACTCCAAAATCATCCTTGACAGACTGGGAAAAAGCATCATCTACTTTCACAACATGAGAGCGCTGGGATAAGTAGGATGTTATCCAATCTAAGACTACACCGTCAAGTCCATAAAGATGATTCAGGCGGTCTAGCAGTACAGGGTGCTCGATGGTGTCGAAGGCCGAACTGAAATCCAACAGTACCAGAAGGACTTCTTTTCGCTGATCCAGGGATGAGAGAATGTCGTTCTGAACTAGGACAAGTGCTGTTTCGACACTATGTTGGCGCTTATATGCCGATTGCCTGGGGTTGTGGAGATCATTCTGTGAGAGATAAGTCTGTATTTGGTTCACCGCAGCCTAATAAAAAATGTTGTTAGGTCGACTTGATTTATTACGACATAAACCTAGTAATACACACGGATCAAATATTAAGTTTTAATGATGTACCCTCAAGAAAAATGTGTGATTATGTAGCCTAAGATAATCACAAACTTTTCTTGAGGGTACATCATTGTAACTTCAAGGGTTAGTTTAGTTTTGGTAAGGCTCAACTTTAGTAACCAAACATGGACAGTAACATTATAAAACTAATAGTTTTAACTCCACCATGCTCGAAAGGTATACAAAATTACAAACGACTAAGTAAAAAGCCCGTTATCATAAAAAAAAAGAGCCATTAAAACTCAAGAGGGCGCTTTCTAAAAAGGCATTGGTTTCAACCATTTTTCATACAAAATTATGCATGTGATGTTTTATTGAAATAATGATTAAATAGAGAGATCATCAACAACTATTTTAAAAACGCTTTTGAAAATTTTTGAAAAAGTGCAAGCATTTTTTTTTGTTGTTGAAAAATTCAGCTAATTATTTGGGCCCCAAATAATTATAGGGTCAGATATATTTATTGATATTTCAGCCGTTTCTGGGCCGATTTTGACCAAATCAAGTTTATTCTGCCATTAAAATTGCATGTTCTCGCAAATTCGACACTCAGTTTTTCTTTACCTCACAAACAGCGCCCTCTCTACCAAAACTAAACTACCCCTTTAATATTTGATCCACACGTGTATTTATAGGGTTAAGGGAGCTTAGCTTAAAACCTAAAATCCTAATTGTCCTTATACCGGTAATTTGAATGTGCGGTAGATATTTTGATGTAAAGTTATGTAATTGAACATTAATTTGTAGTATGCTGATGTATATGGACTTGTTCTTCTTCTTCTTCTTCTTCTATAATCTTCAAAGGGCTATAATGCAGCCTATCTCGAAGATGAACTTAACTTGTGTACACGATATAAGGAGGAGTGTGGGCCTAATCAAAATGTGTTGATTCATAGTGGTTTGTTACAAGATCTTTGAATTGATCAAGTGAGACTGCATTAACCACTGTACTAGGAAGTTTATTCCATTCTAGTATAGTCCGTTGAGCGAATGCAAATTTGTCGATATTGCCCTTGGACGGTATGTTTGAAAGCACATGTTGTGATTTTTCCTAGTTTTAGATGAGTTTATAGTGAAAAATGTATCTGGAGGAATGGCAACGAGGTTATTCATGATTCTATAAACCATGGTGAGTCTGCTCACAGCGCGCCTTGAAGATAGGCTGGGCCATTTTAGCTTGCTGATCATAACGGACACGCTGCTTGTTCTTCGATAATCAGCCGTGACATAACGAGCAGCTTGTCTTTGTATCCTCTCTAGTGTCTGGATTTCTGAGATTGTATGGGGATCCCAAACACTGCAACAATATTCTAAGTGAGGACGCACAAGAGACTTGTAAGCCGCCTCTCTGAAGGATTGTGGGAGGAACCTTGTATTTCGGCGGATGAAACCAAGCTGTTGGGAGGCTTTCTTAGAGATTGCCGAGATATGTGATGACCATTTGAAATCATTGGACAAGGTGACTCCAAGGTATTTTCCAGACTCACAGATTTGAAGAAGGGAGTTATGGATGTAGTTATTGTAATTCACTGGATATCGAGAAGGGCAGAACCTCATGACAATACATTTGCCAGGGTTGAATGACATCAGCCAGGTGTTTTCCCACTGCTGAAGTACATCAAGATCTTTCTGCAACATCCGAGCATCTGCGCTGCTGTTGATTTCACGATAAAGCATACAATCATCAGCGAATAGTCTGGTTGTTGATGAAGTTTGATCAGGCAAGTCATTGATATAGAGAAGGAAGAGTGTAGGGCCCAAGACGGTACCCTGGGGAACACCTGATATAACAGGGGAGGCCTTGGATTTGACACCCTCCAAGACTACATTATTTTTGTTGCTGTTGCTAATTTGAAGGAACAAAACAATTTATGGGAAAATGTATGTGTGAATAAGGGCATTATATACACGGTTGATCGAACTCGCCACACACAAGCCCCGGCGCGCCGGTCAGTTATAACATAGAATAGGATATATATTCTCCATAGACAACTGGCGTGTCAAGGAAACTTTGAAGAACAAATCAGCCCTGGATTCAGGAGAAAATGTTATGAAATAAACATGACATTAAAGCTAAAAGTGTGAACTTTCATGAAATGAACACCCCAAGGGTGTACAATAATAATATTTTCGGAAGAACAAAGGTCAATTTTGCACCTTTGAAAAGGTGCAAACCCGCTTGACACATAGGCTGCATAATTCCACGTTTATGTGAAGGTGTAAGATGCAAATTGCAAGTTTGCACCTTTATTGCGTCATAAAGGTGCAACTCTGCACATTTTAGAGTTCTAAATTGCACCTTATGGCCCGGTCACATCTGACCGGATTGAGTAAACGTATGCCAAACGAACAGCAAAATTGTCAATCCGTTCGTCTCCGTTCGTATACGTTTCTTGTCCTTTTCTTGTTCGGTGAATACGTTCCTTGTACGGCGATGTCTGTTCTATCCGTTTGAACTTGAAACGGACACCACCGAATACAGTCGTCCGCTGGTTGTACGTTTGTTGTACGCTGTGCATCCGTTTTGTTCGTTATCCGTTAGTTTTCCGGTCCACCGGACATCAACGGATACGAACTGACAAGTACAGGACGAGAAACGTACGAGTTCCGAACAAAACGGATGCAACAAACGTACGACCAGCGGAAGACTGTATTCGGTGGTGTCCGTTTCAAGTTTTGTGCATGCACAAAACTTTCAAAGGGATAGAACAGACATCGCCGTACAAGGAACGTATTCACCGAACAAGAAAAGGACAAGAAACGTATACGAACGGAAAGACAATTTTGCTGTTCGTTTGGCATACATTTTCGCAATCCGGTCAGATATGACAGGGCTAATAAATACGTTCGAAGAACGTTTTGTCAGTTTCTTATGCGTTCCACTTTCGTTTTGACCGGTTCTTGTAAGTTACTCGTACGGTGTTGTCCGTTGCTCATACGGTGATGTCTGGTAATTGTGCGTTTTTGTACGTTAAATCCGTTTCATATCCGTTCTTCGAGCAACAACGTTCGTCACCGAATGATTTTATTTCGCATATTTTCTATACGTTTGGCATACGTTTACGCAATCCGGTCAGATGTGACCAGGCCTTTAACGGTGCAACTTTTAACCGTCAAATTATTTGGTGCAGCTATAGCACGTTGCCAGAAGGTGTAAAGTTGCACCTTTTAAGGTGCTCCCAGTGTGGCAACGGTTTGCACCGATATAGGTGCAAAGTTAATCCTTGTTTACTTCGCGTGTATTTAAAAAACTTAGTTTTTATTTTTCTGATCGCTGAGACAAATATTAATGGATAAGCACAATTTGAAGTGAAAAAATAAAGTAGTAAAAAATGGTTGCACTTTATTTCTTCGCACATTTTTCTGCACCTTAACAAAAAGGCGCGACGTTAAACCTTTTAAAGGTGAAATTTATTTTCACAGGTGACAGCTCATTTAAAGGTGGAACTTTGCACCTGTAGGTAGGGTGTTAAGTTGCACTTTAGATTAAAGGTGCAACGTTACACTCACAGTGGTCAGAGTGGCATGTTAGGGTGCTACGTTGCACCCAAAAGATGCAATGATGCACCTTTAACCCGAAGGTGCAATTTTGAAATAAATATAATGGTGCAAATGTGCGCCTATAAAGGTGCTGCCAGTGTGGCAAAAAAGGGTGCAGATTTGACCCATTTTTTCTCAGTGTGTACACGACAGTTTGTATATTCGGGCAATACGTGTTCACCAGGTCATTGTGTGTAAAACTTCGCACACGCAAATGCACAGACCTACATTATGAATAACAGTTAATCAATCAATCAATCAATCAATCAATCAATCAATCAATCAATCAGTCAATCAATCCTTTAAAAGATAAGTTAATGAATACAAATTAATAATAATTAATAAAGAACTCACACAAATCACAAAATAGGCCATCCCGGATGGCGTTTCACAAATAAATATTTTGTCATCATGACAAATTTTTCATAATGACAAGTTTTTATGGTGGCATTATAAGGACATTTTGGCCGAAATTTTGCCCAAAACTGTGTATAATTTGCTAAATTTTTGCAAATATTTCGCAACATTTTGGCCAAAACGTCCCCATAATGCCACCATAAAAATGTGTCCTGATACGAGTCTATCATTAAATCGGTCGTTTACATGAGCAGTGACTAAAATAACCAAGTAAATGAATACATCAATCAATACTAAAATAAATATTAAAAATACTAATTGAATAATGAAGAGTATTATATAATTGGATAGTATTACATTAATATATCAATACATATTCATCGGATATTAAAAGAATTTATAAATAGATGAATAAATAGATACGGTACATGTATATATTCGAATGAATGAATAAATACATAAATAATGATACATAATATATTAATCGATCAAAAAAAGATTACCTTCGCCAACCCCTATTCCAAGAAAACGCAACTTGTCTCCCCGGTGATGCGTTTCAAGAACTCTTTCCATGACGCTCAGCTCAAAATTTCGTAGGACGCTCTTAAGAACATCCGATTTAAAGGCGACATGATGGAAGGACGTGGTAAAGACATCTTCATATCTCTCCTTATCCATGCAAAGCGGTGTTAATCGCACAACCTCCATTTTTGTTAGTTATATTTATCACCCCCAAAATGTGCTATATGCCCTTTCGCCCCCGATACAAAATGCGTTTACAATGGTCGACTATACTGGATGGCTCGCGCTAATAATGTGCGTTACGTTCGTTAAGGCCTTGGTCAGACGATGGTTGCGATGGCCTGCAACAACCTGCAACATTATTTAATTGGGATGTTACATAATTTATATAAAAATGCTGATAAACAGAAAACAATATCAACCATAGTTTTAACAGATTTTTCCAAAGCTTTTGATCGGATTGATCATACAATTTTAATTTGTAAACTTGTTAAATTGGGTGTACGACCATGTGTTATTTCATTAATAGTAGACTTTTTAGAATGCCGCCAATAAGTAGTCAGATACAAAGGCCATATTTCAGATGTAAAAAGAAATAATGCAGGAGTTCCACAAGGTACCAAGTTGGGGCCTATTCTATTTTTAATCATGGTAAATGATGCATGTTATGATTGTGTATTACCTTTTTATAAGTATGTATGTAGATGATTTAACCATAGTGGAAAGTTGGAGTTTTACACAAGTATCAACATTACAATCGGAATTATTTTCTTTTTATAAACTTGGTATTCGCTCAGTAATATGAAACTTAACCCATCTAAATGTATTGTTATGGCAGTTATGAGGAATAAAACTCCACAAATGTTGTCTATAAATGAAACACTCTTAAATGAAGAAAATGTAATTAAAGTACTTGGAGTTTATGTTCAATGTGATTTAAAATGGGACACTCAAGTTAAGGAAATGATAAAGAAGTGCAATAGAAAGTTATTTATGTTACGTACTTTGAAACGTTTTAATCTACCCATTTGTGATTTTTTAATTGTTTATACTGGATACATACGACCATTATTAGAGTATTGTGCCCCACTTTTTCATTCTACCCTCACAAGTAAACAAATTGATGATATCGAAAAAATACAAAAACGTGCATTTAGAATTATCTTGGGACTCAACTATGAATCTTATAATCATGCTTTAGATGTGTGCAAATTTACAACATGAAAGAACGTAGGGAGAAACTTTGTCTTGATTTTGCTATTAGTTTAGAAAAACACGAACTTTGTTCTTCATGGCTGCCAGATCAAAGAATGGTTAACTTTAATTTACGAAATGTCCAGAAATACACCCCATTACATTGTAAAACCAATCGTTTAAAAAACAATTCAATTCCTTTTTTTGTGCGGATCTTAAATAATTATTATTCATGAAATTGCTTAATGCGCATGTGTATTATTATAATGTTATATATAATGATACAGTTACTTATTTATTCATTTATTAGTATAATTATGATTTCAATTTGGATGTTCATTCATGTACATGACTGTTTTAAACTATTGTAACCATTATCATGTATTTTACTATGTAAATGACTTGGCAATTCAGCTTCGGCTGCGATGATGTCATTTTTTAATAAACCTTTATTGAATTGAATTGAAAACAAGACGATATCAGTTATGAAGGGCAGATCATGTTCAAAATAACAGTACGTTACAAAAGGTTGCGAATTTCGCAACAAATTCCCATTTATAGCCATAAATGAGTTTGTGTAATACATTTCGTCTAAAATAAACCTTAGATCTTATTTACCGTGGTAAATAAGCATGATAAGCCTGGTTTTTGGCTGTTGATCAAACAATAGCACGACTGGTCACGAGGAACGCATGCGTCGTGCTTTCTCTTGTCATCGCAGGTTCCCAACGCAAGGTTTTGAACATGTTCAAAATCCGTTGCGATCAAAACACGATCAAAACCGAGACCAAGACCGGGATCGGCCAAAAACTTTCGAGGCCGAAACCAGGACCGGTCAAACATTTTCGAGGCCTACACGCTAACATTTGGTCTCGAGACCAGCTACAAGTGGTAAAGGGGGGGGGGGGGGGGTTCAACCTCCCCAGGGTTTGCCTATGCCTATGTCACAAATGCCATGGGCGCCGCGCACAATCTTTTGCACCTAAGGCGGATTTCCTACGATTTGGGGGATCGAGTTGCGATATCATACGATGTCTGCGGTATATTTGCGTAGCGGTCATAATAAATTCGCCGGGGCACGTACGATGACTTTGGAAGTAAATCGCACGGATACCGTACCTACAATCTGAGCGCTCATACGGACGCATTACGGGACTCGTACGGACATCGCACGATATCTTACGATATCTTTGACATCTTACAACTATCGTACGATTCGAGTGGCCCAATATTCAGTCGCAAAATCTTACGATATTCGAAAAAAAAGGCTACGGTGTCCGTGCTGTGCCCTTGCGGTGCCCGTGCGATGCTCCCTACGACGTGTCTACGGGCTTACGGCAAGTACAAATCGTACGATGCATTTTTTTAAAACTCCGCGTGAATGTTGATTTTGCTAACTTGTTTACCACTAATTAATATTTTGGGGTCTTTGTGTATGAGATAGAAACAAAAAGCTTGGACCCAGTCCTATGTATTTTGCAACATTTCTCTTTGACATGGCTCAGTACTCACACTCAGGTTAACTTTATATTCCATAATTAGCGCATCATACACACCATATTGGTAAGAGCAGAGAGATACCAACGCTCATACTTGAATTGCCGAACTTTTTGTGAGGGGTTTATATTGTATAGCTGCAGCTCGGAGCTGCAGTGATTATGATACAAATAACTATATAACAAATAATTATATTACAAATAATTATATTACAAATAATGATAGGAACATTATAATGTAAGGTGCTGTATATAAACACTTTTCTTTATCGAGAAACACTATATTCTTTATATGCTTCTCCCGTAAAATCGGTTGCATACTGGAACCGGGTGGGTTATGTACAGAGTCTATGGGGATTTCATACAGAATCTCCAATGGAATGGGAACATGCAGTGTCTTATCCTAGTGCGAGCGAAGAAGACATACGATACGATTCAGCCAAATAACATTTGCACATATTATATAAGCCTGTGCGGTCAAGTTGTGAAGGGATTATATTGTATAGTTGCAGCATGGGTTGCAGTATAAAGTTGCAGTGAAAATGTTATTAATTTTACAGACTTTGACAATATTCGCCTTTCATATGCGCGATTGACCCATCGTAGGTTGTTGCAGGCCATCGCAACCATCGTCTGCATGACCTAGGTCTGACCAAGTCCTAGTAAAAGGATAGTACAGTTTGGGTTTAGTGGGCGCTTCGAGAAATAATACATTTGTGAGGTAATGGAAAACTAAGTGTAACATTTGGAAGAGCACGTGATTTCAAAGATAAAGCAAACTTTATTTGATCAAAATCGGTTCAGAAAGAGTTGATCTGATTGGAATAAATGTGGGGTCACATTTATTCAACGATGGCTAGTGCCAAATGGACTTGCTCGATTTTGCATCTTTATCACATCATTATTCGGGGTACATATTTGGACATGCATTGATGTACTTTCTTAAATTGTCTTGGAGAGTTCACCTCGAGGAAAAGCGGGAAGGTATAATAAAAAATATCGTGACACATCTAAATTATGTGGCCTCTAAATCCATGGTCGGAAATAATTTCAAGCTTTTTTACCAGCATTTGCTGGAAGTTAGAAAGTTTATGCGAGTGGATTTTGTGGATTTAGCCAAGTTACATAATACATGTAATACAATTACCTCGAGGAAAAGCGGGTAGGTATAATAAAAATATCGTGACACATCTAAATTATGTGGCCTCTAAATCCATGTCTTACAAATTGCAGTTTTTATGTTTAAATTGAAAAAGAACCTCATTCCTGAATACTTTCAGGAAATGTTAGTATGTAATAATCAGATTCATGCGTATGAAACTAGACATTCTACGAATTTTCATTTGTTTAATCCCAAAACAACACTGGCATCTAAATCTATACGACACAGAGGTCCCGATGTATGGCATTCATTGACACCCGATTTAAAGAAGTGTACTTCATTGTCATCTTTTAAAACAAATTTGAAAAATAGTATGATTGCATCTTATTGAAATGTTAATCTAATGCGAAAATTGCGTGATTTGATGAAATTTGATAAACTGTATTGATTTTACGTACTTGGAATTAGGATATTATTTAAATGTAAAACTTATTTTGATATACGGTTGTAGACACTACGTGTTCGGGAGGGGGGGGGGGGGGGGGGGGTAGGGTTAGTCAACCATATTTTGTTAACCCTCGACACATTACACATTCATTATGTTTGTAATAGTATATTCTATAGGCAATACGTAAATGGATAAAGCTATTTCAATTTAATAACGAACAAGTAATTCTTGGGTTGCCTACTTCTCAAGCTCTTTGAGCTTTTCCGGCTTCCCGTATTTCCATTATATAATTCATAACCAGACTAACTTAATGTAAAACGCATATTCATTTGTATTGTTGTACGATTATGATACCTATGTTATTTCATGTATTTTTATGATTTGTTTTGGAAATGAAATCAATCAATCAATCAATCAATCCAAAAAAAAATATTACAAGGTCTTTTTTTACTCGCGGACTCTGATCTGATGTAATCTGATATGATATATTGTGCCCTCTCTTGCATAGCTCCTTTCTAAGCGCAACTCTTCTTCCTCATTTTCTCCTGAACCCCACATGCAGCTCATCCTTTTGTACCATCGTTCTTTGTTGGCAGTGTCTCATTTTTGTATTGTGTCCGTCTTCTATCTTTGTCATGTAAAGTTCTCTCTTGTCCCATTTTGGTCTCTGTTGGGATCCCCTTTTCCCTATCTATAGTTCTTTTTTTGTAGTCTAGAATGTGTTAATTTAAATATACAATATTCCTATATAACTATTATTTGAGGGGTCCACAATATTATTGTACAAGCACTGCTTTTTAGTGGACCCCTCTGGTTTCCAATATGTATATCACTATTTTTTGTAAATTATTAAAATTCATTTGTAATGTTTTGTTGGAAGCAAGAATAAATTGAAATTGAAATTGAAATAATAAGTCCCCGTGAACTGTGGCGTAATGGGCAACAACGTTTTGATGGGGGCAAAACAAAAATCCGCATCACAACCAGGTATAGCGTAATTGCAGGGTTGCAAACTTTGAACAAACGGTGAGTTTGAGACTTTTCGAGGGAGCGAAGCGACCAAGCCCACAGGAGCGGAGCGAGGGAGCGGGGGAAGGTGTGGAAGGGCGTACCCCCCCCCCTCCAACGGTAGGGAAATTTTTTTCTTTTTTGGACTTGAAACTATACCATCTCACATTCGGGCAAGACGCCATCTCCACATTATTTATGATACAACATGGAGAAGGTATACGATGGCAGACGTAGACATGACCGATTCCCGTGCGAGCGAAGCGACCGAGAGGGGAGAGGGTGTGACAGGAGGAGGTTGTTAGCCCACATGGGCGTAGGAGGCCGGGGGGGGGGGGGATGCAGCCCCCTATGATCTGGAAAGCATCGATATTTGGGCAATCAACATCTCACATTCGGGCACTCGCCCTCTCTCATTCGGGCAATCAAAATCTCTCATTCGGGCAATCAACATCCTTCATTTGGGCACTCGCAATCTCTCATTAGGGCAATCAACATCTCACATTCGGGCTCTCGCCATCTCATTCGGGCAATCAACATCTCACATTGGGGCAATCGCCATCTCTCATTCGGGCAATCGCAATCTCACATCCGGGCAATGAACATCCTACATTCGGGCACTTTCCATCTCTCATTCGTGTGTGTGTGCGTAGGTTCGTTTGTGTTTGTATTATCGGTCTAATCATGATGGAGATGATTTGCTTTCTTGAATTTAAGTATATCAAATTTCCTTTACCTCGAATGAAAATTGCAAAGGTTCCCTACCGTTGGAGGGGGGAGAACCCCCCTCCTACACCCTTCTTCCTATTTTCTCAGGCATCAGGGGGACCATGGTCTTTTGCCCGAATAATTATCATTACCGCCCTTTCACCCGACAAGCCCATCTATCAAATACATATTTTCGATGATATTTGAAGGCAGTGTGAATTGTGTGTACCCAACAAGCGCAATGCGACCAAAACTATTTATTAAGTCAATATGTATTATAGTCTTTTGCTACCAAAGACATAGCATTGGTATTATTGTTTAAAGATTTTAAATGTTTCATATATAGTTAATTTGTTATTAGTTGGTTATTTATTTATTTATTTATTTATTCAAATATATTTATACAGGATAGCCTGATCAGCAAGGATACTGACAAGGGTCCTGATATAACATCATACAATATAAATAATACAATAATACATTAATATGATAGACATAATGAATATAAAAATATGTACAAATAGCATATGACCAGCAGATTCAAGATATACTTTTTAAGAATTTTGGACAAATTATTAAAAAATGCCCACTATTGTAAATACTTAGTATCACATGTATATTCAATCATAGTTTCTTGCCTTATTCAAATGTAATTATATTATATATCCATGTACAAATAAAAGGGTCCTACGCTCAACTATCAATATTTGCTATTTCTGTAGTGTCCTTTTACCAATTTATTTGTTTGTTAACATTCCTCATAATTATACGATTGTTATCTTATGTTTTAACATATTGGTAATAAAGTTATTCATTCATTCATTCATTAAAAAAAACCTATACATCCAGGACTCCGTGATAGAGTCCAGGACTTCCTGTATAATTGGTATTGGGGTTTACGGAAAACACTCCGTACGGTCCCTCGGATTGGACGATAAATGGAGGTCCCTGTGTAGGAGCTACAAACCCTATGCGCGCAAAAGAACCTTATTCACTATTCGTAGAAAAGTAGGGTGAAAGCGTGGTGTAATTAGTACAGCTTCACATTTCAATGTCAGGCTATGACTGCTACCCTGTGTTGGTAGCCCCCAGGTATAGCAGTTATGAGAAGGATCATGGAAAAGGCTTCTTATCGCGTTTCATTGATATGTACACGACTTTAGGGCAGATGGTTTGTGTTCTGATTGGTACAAGCTTTCCGCACCTGTATAATTTGTCTATTTTGTGATATTTCCTCGCTCAGGTACTTTAAAGGGGTAGTTCAGTTTTGGTATAGAGCTAGAGGGCGCTGCACGAAATAATTTTTGTGACATAATGAAAAACTGAGTGTAAAATTTGAAAGAGCATACAATTTTGATGGCAGAATAAACTTTATTTGAACAAAATCGGTTCAGAAACGGCTAAAATATCAATAAGTATATCCGATCGGAATAAAATTGGGCCCCAGATTTAGTCGATTATTTCTTTTTTAATTAAAAAAATGCTCACACTTTTTCAAACATTTTCAAAAGAAGTTTTTAAATAGTTGTTGATGATCTCTCTATGTAATCATTATTTCAACAAAACATCACATGCATAATTTTGTATGAAAAATGGTTGAAACTAATGCTTTTTTAGAAAGCGCCCTCTTGTGTTTCGATGGCTCTTTTTGAATGATAACAGGCTTTTTACTTCGTCGTTTATAACTTTCTATACCTTTTGAGCATGGTGGAGTTATAACTATTAGTTTGTAATGTTATTGTGCCGGTTTTGGTTGTACTAAAGCTCAGCCTTACCAAAACTGTACTACCCCTTTAAGGAATAACTAGGAAATTCTTAACTGAAGTAGTCAACTAGGAACCCCAGGGTTCTACTCGATAGGAAGGAATTAAGTACTGAGGTGAGGTAAATGATCCCTGTGTACTCTCCGTGAATTTCCAAACGAAGGATTTCCTTGGTATGAAGGTTTACTCGTTTTCACCGTCATTAAACACACTCACGCACACGCCCACATACACACCTACACAACAATCCGAGGACCACCTTTCACGTGCATATTCTATTAGTAGTCCCGGGTCCAATTATGAACCTGTGGTACACCTTCCTTCATCACCATCACTTATCGTCCATCACCATCATCATCCTCATTTATCATGACCATCCATCACCAATATCAGTGCCGTCCATGATCACGCTCCATGCATGGCCATTTACCGCCACAGATGGCGTTATTCCACCAAGGGCACCGGAAAATTCCAAACTATGAATGCGTGTTTCTCATAGGCGTGCCATCAAAACACACAAAAAAGAAAACACACATTATTTCCGGCACTTTAGTATTAATAGCTTATAATGAATAGCGCCATCTATAGATCACTTTGCACGCAAAATAAGCGGTAAAAAATGTGGGGACCGGGATTTCGGTCCCGACTTTTTAAAATGTCCCGAGTTTAATTGTGTGTTTTCATGCAGTAGTCCCGACTCTGTGGTGAAGGTCTGTACCCACACACACACACACACACACACACACACACACACACACACACACATACTCACACACACACACACACACACACACACACACACACACACACACACACACACACACACACACACACACACACATATACACACATGAACAATAACTGATTTACATTTTGAAAAAAACAGTCATCATACACATACATGCACAAACAAAATGCAAACACACATAAATGAAACACAAACATTTGCTCACATACATTGCCAAAGCCACGCACACACATACACACACAAACACACAGCAAATTTCATGTACACAAATTTCAAAATAGTTTTCTTCAAAATAAATTTGTTGAAATTGTGTATACAAGTACAATGATTTAATAATAATCTTTTTCTTAATTTGTTATAGTTAGTTATATACATGTATGTATATTTTTCTTTACAAATTACATAAGTTTTAGAAAAGCTTATTACATATATTACCAACACTGTTTATCTCAATTGTATGACATTGAAAAGTAAACCCAAATTAAAGAATTAGTGAAACATTATAGAATTAGTTAAAGGGATAGTTGAGTTCTGGTAAGGAGAGTACAGTTTTAGTGAAACTGAATTTTAGTAACCAAAACCTGCATCATTACATTACAAACTAATAGTTATAACTAGAAAGGAACACAGAATTACAAATGACGTAGTAAAGATCATGTTATCATTCAAAAAGAGCCGTTAAAACGTAAGAGGGCGCTCTCTAAACACTCATCGGTTTTAACCATTTTGAATAAAATATTGTGCATGTGATGCTTTGTTGAAATAGTGATTAGATAGAGAAATAACCAACAACTATTTAAATACCTATTTTGTAACTTTTTGAAAAGAGGAACATTTTTTTAAATTTTTAACGGCTGGTTCAAAATTCTCTAATAAACCCGGGGCCCCGGGTTTATTACAAATTGTTATATTTATGGATATTTCAGCCGTTTCTGAACCGATTTTGATCAAACAAAGATGATTTATTGTTTAAATATTATGCTCTTTCAAATTTTACACTCAGTTTTTCATTACCTCACAAACCAATTAAGTAGTCTAGCGCCCTCTCTACCAAAACTCAACTTTCCCTTTAAATATTTATCATCAAAAACCTGGATTGTCAAATTGCCATAATATATTTAGTGTAAATACAGTCAAACCTGCTAATGCGACCGCCCGTCTATAGTGACCACCTGCTCATAACGACTGCTCTCTGGTCCCCCCCCCCCCCCAACCCTGGAAAAAAACATATGTTAACCGACATGCATAATGCGACCACATGCCTAACGCGACCAGCGACCACCCCATTTGGGTCCAGACGCACATATACATTGTAAATCTGTGTATAGCGACATAAAATAAATAAGCATTTGAGCAAACAAGGCATCAACTTGGTCGCCTCAAGGCTCCAACTCTGAGCATGTCAATGCATAACACAAACTTTTAAAATAACAGAGCTTCAAAGCTCTGTGACAGTCTACAGAAAGCCACTGAAATGTTCTGCAAAACTGTCCTAATGGCTACAATAATACAAATTATATATGAAGTGATACCACTTTAGCATGGTAGAAGGTGCAAATTGGGTTTACTTTAGTTCAATTCAATAGCGAAAAATAATGAAATTGGTCATAATCATAAATACTGCGTGATATTTATCTGGTCTAATATTAATGTGTTGGTGACCAGACATGCAGACAAATTTGTCCATTTTGTTACTTTTAAAAAGTTTACCTTACAGGCTTACAGTTGGTTGGGCCTCATTGAAGGAAGAGTTGCGATATATACATGTTATTCAAGTGGGAAGCGAATCTAATCAAGAATGAACATGGTGTTTTACAATATAAATGGACTTTATTTAAAACATAGGGAAACTGACCACAAGTATATAATATAAATGAAAGATGAGCAAAGAAAATACAGTGGAAAATTGGGAAATCAGATGGATCCAATCAAAAATATAAATAATATTTTACAATGTATAAATAGACTTTATTTCAAACATAGGGAAACTGTCAAGAAGTATATAAATATAGATGAAAAATTAACAAAGATAATGGGGCTTCCTCAGATTTGAACCTGAGACCTCTGATTACCGACTGAGCTAGAAAGCTCCTGTGATGGTTTGTTCGTCAATGCAAAGTGATATCGGCTCACTCATTACACTGACTTTGTACAAAGTTGTAAGTTTCCAGTGGATAATTACAAATTAGAACATTGTCAATCTTGAAAAAGTACCCTGATGCAGGGAGGGAGTATATGTTGCCTGTGCAGTGCATCATTTGCAAGGCTACCCACTTACCAACATCTATTAAAGGAAAGAAGGGGTGGTAAAAGAAAGGTGGAGAAACGGATGCAAAACCACAAGTTGGCAGTTTGTCTGGAAATGCCAGTTTCTGTAGACCTACATGTATGTGTAACTTGAGGTTCATGTAGGATGGTTAATGTAATTTTGTAGAGACTCAGAGAGCCTGGAAATAAAAAAATACTTTCATGAAGCATATAAGGGCGATATACAGATACAAGCTCAATATGGACATAGATCAATTAATTAACTTTTCAACTGAAAAAAAAACCCTACCCATAATCACCAAATACCTAATTATTTGTGATATGTCTTGTGTTTGTACATTTTATTTGTATTGGTATCTATATACAAGACATATTGCAAAGCTGTAGTGTAACAGTGCATTACCATTGAGGTTACAAGCTTGATTGTAATTTTTCAATTCATAGTAACAAAATCTACTAATCAAAGATTTACACAGGAAATTTTCTGTAAAACAAAATGTACACATTTTCGACACAGAATTGATGCTAATGATGACTTCAGTGGTATTCTTCTGTATGCAAATGATGAATGGGAAAATCCAAATACAAGAATGGAAAAAGCAATCATTGATGGAAAGCCTCATGTGTTCCTGAAGGCAGCTTGCATTATTCCAGCCAACACTGAAACACGCTACGATTACAATATCCCAGATGCGCCATGGAGAAAGTTATGCACATCTATATAGGATACGAAGATATAGATTTTTCCAAATTACAAAAAAGTGAAAAAGTTTACATTCTAACTTTCATTATGTGAATACATTAACGGTACATCAAATATTGATACTACAACAAATACAAAGTTAACCCAAAAGCTATTCTGTTCCTATATCAACGGCTCTTGAAAGTATTGCCGCTAGACAGAATGATAGAAAAGTGTCTGTGTATTGTAAAACTTATTATTAAAGAGTCAAATTCTGTAAAACACAAGAACTAAGAGTGGTAGAGTACCCGTGTCATTCAAGGTTTGATAGACGGTATACTACATTCAATAATACCAAAACAAAAACCTCTCTTCTTAAAAGATTAGAACTGGATATTGACTATATGGGAATTAGATCAACCGATCTCCATGGTGGAGAAAAGTATGCCTAGAAAGCAGTCTGATGTCTTAAAGGGGGCCACCAGGCAAAGAACAACACATAATTACTAAGGTAGTCAACGACACCAAGGTATCTTGTGCTAAGGTGACAAAGTATATGAAAGGTCATCGAGAAGCGGATTATTAGAGGGGCCGGTCCAAGCTATTTGACTTGTGACGTACGGGACATTCACAGCTTTTAATTGATTATAACTAAGAGGAAGGAGCTATGATTTGAAATCTTTTTGGTGCTTTGGAAAGCTACTTGTAGTCCCTTCCTAAAATGCAAAAACAAATTCAAATCGCTCATTAAAATTTAATTACACTAATTAATATGCAGCGTGACGTACGGGACCAGAGAAATATTGACTTTTTTGGAAAATTGTGTATCATGAAAACTCTCTGAATCTACAGTAGACCGCGGGCCGTCGGTCGAAATTCGTTCGTTTCGTGCTTCACCTCCCATATCTATCTTATTTTTTACATATGTTGTACATAAATGTAATATACAGTCAAACCTGCTAATACGACCACCTGCCTATAGCCACCACCTGCTCATAACGACCCCTCTCTGGTTAAGCGACCTGCGTAATGCGACCACCTGCCTAACGCGACCAGCGACCACCCCATTTGGGTCCTGACACACATATAAATCTGTGTATAACGACCACAAAATTAGCGCTTGAGCGTCCAAGTCACCAACTCGGTCGCCTCTGGTCGCTCAGGGAAATGGGAACTCCCATTTCCCTGGGTCGCTCAAGGCTCCAATTCTGAGCATGTGAATGCATAATACGAACTTTTAAAATGACAATGAACTTCAGACAGACGCTTGATTACCGACACCAAGTGATTTGGACTCATAAGCAAAGAGTATTACCCCTGAAAATAACCCTAAAATGGATATTACCATAAGAATCGTATGATTTGAATGATTAATAATTCATTAGGAGTTCATAACTGTTTAGTATTTATAAAACAGCATTTTATGTACCCAGATCTATTCGCACGTTTAAAACTACCATCCGACCCCTCCTCAGTAGGCATATATGGCTTAACACTGGCTACGCCATGGATCTTTATATAATGTAGCCTATACTAAACAAAACTGTAGAGTTTTTTGTGCAATTTTGGGGTCATACAGGCCCGTAGCCAGGTAGGGTGTGTTGGGTGCGTACCAACCCCCCCCCCCCCAGAAAGGTCCACTTTTTATTAGGATTTCTTCACCCCAGACCCCTCCCCCCTTCTTAGCTAGAACCCGGCCGAACCTCTTGTCTAGACCCGTGAAAATAACCCTAAAATGGATATTACTATCAAAATCGTATAACTCGAATGATTAATAATTCTTTAGGAGTTCATGTGCACTGTTCAAGCTTTGGGATTTGTAATACATGTATCCATATGATGTCTGAGTTAACTATTCTTTAGTTAAATGGCTTTAAAAGCTAATTAACTAAAGAATAGCTGTTTAGAAATTGGAAGATCATGCACATTGCAAACATCATGTTCTGATGTGGGCTTTGTCCAAATGAACTTTAGCCTGATAGGTACATATAGATTGCAATCATCCTGATGGAACCCTGAATAGCATCAGTCATGGGATACCCACATTGGGAAGCTTATTGGGGGTCGGGGGGTGGAGCCCCCGGAAGCTCTGGGATTTGTAATATCCAGATATAAAGAGGGTGTCTATATGTAAATATAAAGTCAAATATTCTTTTGTTAATTAGCTTTTGATTTAGCTGTTTAGAAATTGGAAGATTATTAAGTGCACATTGCAAGCATGTTATGAGGAGGGCTTTGTCTAAGCAGGGATATGGGATCCATGGTCTAAGTATGGATGAACTTTAGCCTGATAGATAAATATATACCAGGGATATGGGAGTTTGATTGCAATGATCCTGATGGACCCCTGAATAGAATAAGTCGAGGGATACCTACGTTGGTAAGCTTATTGGGGTCCAGGGGCAGAGCCCCGGACATTTTGGGATGTGTAATATCCAGAAATGCAGTTAACTATTGAATATGTAGCTCAATTTTAGTGAGCAAAGCGCAGACGCACAGTGGTCAGTAGGCCAGGATCGCCTGAAAGTGTGCCAAGAGAGCATCCCTGAATACAATTATTCAATGAGTACAGGGCCGGGACTGGGTCAAATAACCTTAATGGGGGTTCCAGGGGCGCAGCCCGGGAAGATTTTGTATTTGGGCAGTTTAGCATTATCAAAAAGTGGTTTAAAGAAGACTGTAGTAACAACTACCATTCATGAGAGGGGGGCAATGCCCAAAATATTGGGGGGGGGGGGGGGGGGATGATAATACAGGCCATCCCCCCAACTGAAATATTGGGGGGGGGGGGATATATCCCCCCCCCCCCATCCCCCCGTGATCGACGCCCATGTATCAAACTATGATTCAAATTGTCTGTGCTAGTGCTAAATCGATCAATAATTTATCAACATGTTTAAACCAAGCTTGCTTCAATTGAAATTGTCATTGCTCTAAAATAAATCCCAGGTAATTGCATTGTATGTATTTAAAGATACATGTATCACCTGAGGTTATATTTAATGCCAATTGTAAATATTTTTAATGTTTTCTTGCTGCATTGTGTCAGGACTCCTGGCAATTTTTTTTTTTATAATCTGAATTTCATCAATTAAGTTGTTGCCATGACAAAATGTGAATAATAACAATTTTCCATGCTGCAAGATTGGTTGAGAGCTTGACACAAACTTTGACACATTGTCCTGTTATTTTTTGGGGGTAAAACTTAAGAAAAGTTCCAGATGTTTAAGATTAAAATATCCTATTCATATTTATTCAAAGTGGTGAGAAATTCTAATTTCGTTTTCCTGTTGTCTCTTTTATTTTGTTTAGCATCTACTAGTCAACCAGCCAGCAACATGGACATTCTAGATGATGACAACGAGGGCAGCCAGCAACCCTTCAAAAAACGCAGTCTACGATCAAGCGTGGGTATGAGTAGACCCAAAGGGATGACAAGATCGCAGCATGTACTACCAAACATATGCATTCTTTGTAAAAAGGAAAAGACTATTACCTGCAGAGTATCCAGAAAGCGAAGAAAAGAAGGTCTGACCAAATGCTCAACCATACAGGCAGCAACTTTACTGCAGGCAGCCAAAGACAACAAGAATACTGGACTTCTGCTTCAGATCCAAGACAAGGACTGGTAGCAATCGAACACCAGTATCATACTTCCTGTTATAAGGAATACACTCGCTATTTGAGTAAGCCATCACTATCAATCACTCGAGCCATGTCTACAGAAGACTCCACATGCATGTACTCTGAAGCATACGCTATATTGTGCTCCACTGTCAAGACTGAAATCATTGACAGGAAGGAAATATACAGGCTAACCCGACTCAACCAGATGTTTATTAAGCAGGTAAAGGAAACTCATGGTGTTGATGCAAGGACATACAAGACAGGCAACTTGAAGGCATGCCTCATGAGAACCTTTCCCCAGTTATGCTTTCTCCAACCACACATGCGGAGTCAAGGTCATCTTGTGTATGTGAATGACATATCAAGAGAAGAGTTAGTGGAAGATAAGAAGTTGCTTCATGAAGAAATGTTTAGCACAACTGACACAGAGACCGACGCAACAACTGACACAGAGACCGACACAACTGACACAGAGACCGACGCAACAACTGACACAGAGACCGACGCAACAACTGACACAGAGACCGACGCAACAACTGATACAGAGACCGACGCAACAACTGACGATGACATACAATTGCCACAGCCCACAACTCATGGATATCAAAACACCCTTAAAGACCGCAACGACAGCTACATGACCGCACTGAAGTTGAGGTACACTATCAATGATGTTAACCCCAGCATGCCATGGCCTCCATTATCAGATCACCTGAAAATCCAAACAGCTGAAGAGATTGTTCCTCCTGGTTTGTACAATTTCATTGCTTGGACAGTGGGAGCATCATATGAGCCTTGTGTAGACCACTGTGTTTCTGTTTCTCCAGACACACACCACAAGATTCTTGCAATTTCTCAATTTCTTCAATCCAAAGGAAGAAAGCAATTGCCAAAACACATGTCGCTTGCCATGCTGTTCGTCACCTTAGGTCTACTTAATGGATTTGGCTACAGTGTATCCACCTCAGTAGCTCTAAATCATGACACTGCCATAGCACACCGAGAAATGGATCATGGTGATAATGCTCTTCCACCTACAATACAACCGGGAAAACACACGATGTTGGTCTTTGACAACAATGACTTTGGTGAAGAGACTTTAACAGGAAGAGGCACAACTCATAATACTAATGGCATAGTTGTTCAACGTGGTCGTGGAGTGGTTGAAACACGGCAAGTTCCAATTTCATCTGTGAAAAGGACCAGGGAATGGTCAGTTATGCCTCCTCCAGTGAATCTTGCAAAGTACTATGGTGGAAAAAAGAAGGTCCGAAAGCATTTGGAGCTGCTATATCATTGCAAACTTCAACCTATGTCCCACTGCTGAAGAGTCCTTTGAAGTGAGATCTGGCGTATTACATCACTAAATTCAACATCAAGGACACCAAACTGCCAGCGTGGACTGGATTTAACCAGCTCATGTCAGCTGTTGATGTTCCACCCAAGTCTGTGGTTGGATATTTGCCTATCATCGATGTAAGCCCCACTGAAATGGACACTGTGCTGACAATTCTTCAAAGGAGTGTGGATATTGCTGACAAATTGAATTTGGAAACAATCATCGTTGTTATGGACCAGGCCATCTACTCGAAGGCACAGATAATCAGATGGAGTAATCCCCACTTCATGAAGAGACTTGTTCTACGACTTGGAGCATTCCATACTGCCATGTCTTTCCTAGGTTGTAACGGCACACGATTCAGAGATGCTGGCCTACAGGACGTCCTAATTGAGTCTGGAGTTGTAGCAACAGGATCCATAAATGGTGTTATGAGTGGTAAGCATTACAACAGAGCTGTACGTGCACACAAACTGATGGCAGAGGCTTTTCAACAGATGCGTTTGGAGTCATATCTTGAAAGCCTTTCTGATGATGAGGCACACCAGACAAGAGAGCTAGTGACAGAAATGCAGAAAGCTTTCTCTAAACCCGATTACAACAATCTGGTCAGCAGTCAACGCTTTCAACATTTCCAGACTTCCTATGAACATTTCATTGAGGCCAATTCCAGACTTCCTATGAACATTTCATTGAGGCCAATTCTCACAAGCAGACATTTGCATTTTGGAGTTCATATTGTGACATGGTAGAGATACTACTGCTCTTCCTGAGAGGAATCCGAGAGGGGAATTGGGAATTACATCTTGTCAGTGTTTGATGTATGCTACCATGGATCTTTGCCTATGATCACATTAACTACAGCAGATATCTGCCAGTCTACTGGATGGAAATGAATGACCTAGAGAACACTCATCCAGAAATACACAAGAAATGTATGGAGGGGGAGTTTGTCGTACTGTGGGAATGCGGACTAGATTACATCATATGTAGATGGCGGACTTGTCCGATTATGCAAGGTAGTTCATTTAACATTCCACACGTACTTGCACTTGTGTCTGATTATGCAAAGTAGGTCATTTCACTTGTCACACTCGATTGCGATTATGCAAATTAGTTTATTACACATGTTGCAGTTAGATTCGCGGACGGATAATGAGGGCGTTAGCCGCCGCCCACGCTTATGTTGTAGTGCATGTGTTAGGATAGGGAAACCTCGGAGAAGCACATTTGACACGTTCAAGGGCGGAAGTGTATTGCCGCTGTGTTAGAGACACCAGTTTTCCAGGTCTGCTGTTTTGCCTTATACTGAAGGCGTGGCTTTGCAGCTAGTTTACAGAGGCTGTTGTGCTTGCTGAGCAGACAGATGGCTGCTAGGGGTCTACCTGGATTGTAGACGTTTGTGTCCGCTTCAGTGGGTCTGCATTAGACCTTGGGGTTTTCGTTTCTATCTGCGTGTATCTCGACACATGGTAGATACTGTGGCCGAGAATTAAACGACCAGAACAACTTAACAAACTTGTCCTCTGTGTATCATTTGAACAACGGCGCAGAGAGGACTAGTCTTCAGGATTCACCCCTGACTACAGAACTTTGAAGCAGACAGCTCGGGTAGATCGTCTGTGCTAGAAACCGAGCTATGTTGATGACAGCTCGGATAAATGGTGTGCGCTGACAGCTCGGAAAGATTATCCGCGCTGGTGACCAAGCTTAAGAGAACAGCCCGGATAGATAACCGTGCTGGTGACCGAGCACTTAGATGACAGCTCGGAAAGATTATCCGTGCTGGTGACCGAGCTCTTTGATGACCGCTCGGGAATAGATGGCCTGCGCTAACAACAGCTCGGAAAGACTTTCGAACTGACTTTTAGTCTAGAACTGTGAAGAACACTAGAGACTGAGATTCTGAATCAACCTGAACTGAGTGTAGTTTGTTACCAATCAGAGTAACAACAATTGGTTGTAAGTGTTCAGCAATTTTAGAGTAAGTTGTAACTTACCTGTTTTATCCTAGTTACATTTCTCTCAACAGCCTTTGTAACGATGGCCGAGGCAATGACGAAGATGTTAGAGACCCTTACCAATGTGATGCAGGGACTAAATGTACAGAAGGCTCCACCGCCATTTAAGTTGGGCAAGTTCAAGGGTTCGCCACAGGTGGTTGAAGATTTGTCGCTGCAGGAGTGGTTGGACAGTTTTGACTGCTATTGTCGCCACTACAACCTAGATGATGCGGCTAAGGCACAGTCTCTGGTAGACCATCTGGCAGGAGTGGCCAAGGAAGAAGTGCTGTGCAGAGAGGATAGTATCCGCAAGGATGTGGACCAGTTGGTTGCCGTGCTGCGGTCTTTGTTCGGCACATTGGACACCGTTCAGTCTTTAACGGCTGAATTCCATAGTAGGACGCAGCACCGCGGTGAGACGTGGCTGACTACAGCAGGGCACTCATGAGTCTCTACGCAAGGATGGAGAAGGCTGCGTTGAGTAGTGGAGAAAGGCAGGCTTTGGCACAGTTGAGAGATACATCCCTGAAAGAGAGATTTGTGACCGGCAGCAACCAGGCCTGGATGCAGCGGGAGCTGCGCAGGATGGAGTTGGCAGCCAAGGGAAAGACATTCCTTCAGATGAGGGAGGACGTGCTGGAATTCTTCCGAGGTCAGGAAGCAGAGGTGAAGACAGTTCCCATTAAAGAGGTGCACAGTAGTCCTGATGTGCAGATGGTAACCACAACGAAAGCCGATGGTGACTTGAAGGGTGAGCTGAAATCCCTGAAGGAAGATGTGGCATCGCTCAGGAGGTGTGTGGAAGCATTGGTGGACAGCAAGATGAATGCTGGGAGGTCTCCACAGAAGAGGAAATGCCGCTGTTTCAACTGTGGTAAGACGGGGCACATGAGGAATGAGTGTAAGGAGGAGACGCTGTGCTTCATCTGCAAAGGGCGAGGACACATTAGCCGGCAGTGTCCACAGAAGCAGCAGGCGAGTTCCCAGTCTCCTTCATCAACAAATGGTTCACCTCAGCCTGGAGCCAAGAGAGGGACGATGCCTCAGCACCAAGTTACACCAGAGTTCGCTGAACGTTTTGTTGCACCCAGTCCCAGAGGGTCAGTACGCATTGGTGGTGTAGATATCGGATGCATTTTCGACACAGGAGCAGAGGCTTCAATCATTCCAGCATCAGTCTACCATGAATGTTTGAAGGAGAAGCTGGGTGGCCTTCCGCAGGAGACGGGAGTGTTTCTCAACGTGGTGGGTGTCGGCGGCATCGAAGTGCCGATAGAAGGTTTCATAGAGGTGCCGATTAAGATTAGAGGGCAGGTTCTACAGGGAGGATTCCTGGTAGCGGCCGATAGGATATGCAGTGGCACAGCATCAGATTATCCTATCCTACTGGGATGCAACATCCTGCAGAAGTTGGAGGGATTCGTGATGGACCTTGGTCACCTTGATGCACCCAGGACCATGGAGAACAACGGTTGCCCATCGTCGGTGAGAACGGGGAGGTTGGAGGTTTTCCCACCGTACTCAATTCGCAGAGTGATGTGCCACATCGAGAAGAACAGCATGAATCCAGGAGCAGATGTACTCGTTAGAGAGTTGGAGGACGAGCCGAGCTCAGCGCTGAGTCCAGTTGAGGGCTGTCAACAGTTGAAGGGGGACATGGTTGAGTTGTTCGTGGCCAACTCATCTGGACAGGAGGTACAGTTACTGCCCGACACCTGCGTTGCTGAGGCTCTGGCTGTAGAGCGAAGAGGAGAACTCTGCCTGGATCTGCAGGATGATCAGCTCAGGGTATCCATGTGTGATGTCGTGATCGAGGGAGCCGACTCGACAGTGAGGAACGAGGAGGGGATGCCTTCGGAGCCGGTGAGGGAACTTCTCCAGAAGCACGCTGACGTTTTCTCTGCAGGTGCATTTGATCTGGGGGAGTGTAATGTTGTGCCTCATCACATCCAGCTGTTAGATGGACCCACAGTTAGGCTGCCGTACAGGCGTGTTCCTCCAGCTTTGATTCCGGAGGTCAAGAATATCCTGCAAGAGATGGTGGAGCGCGGAATCATTCGCCCTTCAAAGAGTCCATTTGCCAGTCCAATCGTGTTGGTTAAGAAGAAGGATGGATCGCTGAGGCTGTGCATAGACTACCGCAAGGTCAACGCCCGCACAGTGAAAGATTCCTTCCCGTTACCCAGGATAGAGGAGACCCTGGATGCACTTCGCGGTGCGAAATACTTTTCGACCCTAGATCTGGCACATGGCTACTTTCAAGTAGTGATGGACCCATCCTCCATCGATGTTACCGCCTTCAGAGTGCCTTGGGGGCTCTACGAGTTATGCCACAGGGGTTAGTGAATAGTCCAGGTACATTTCAGAGGACGATGGAGTACATCCTAGGAGATCTCAACTTGAGTCAGATTGTCCTGTACTTAGATGACATCTTGGTGTATTCAGCAACATTTGAGGAGCACATGATGAGGCTTGATGTAGTGCTGACCAGGCTTGCGGACAATGGATTGAAGGTGCAAGGCAAGAAGTGTCATTTCGTACAGCAAGAAGTTAACTACCTAGGACACGTAGTGAGTGGTGATGGAGTGACTGTTGACCAAGGCAAGGTGGAGAAGATCCAGACGTGGCCACGACCTCAGAATGGGAGAGAAGTGAGTTCATTCCTTGGGATGGCGTCCTATTATCGTCGATTCATTGATGGTTTTTCACGCATAGCTGGACCTTTGCACCAAGTCGCAGCAAAAGGGAAGGGAAGCAAGACTGAGTTTGTATGGGGAACGGCACAAGAAGAAGCCTTCAAGATGTTGAAGTCACATCTTACCAGTGCACCAGTCTTAGCGTACCCCAAGTTTGATGAAGAGTTCATTCTGGAGATAGATGCCTCGAAGAAGGGACTCGATGCCTGCTTGATGCAGAAAGGAGATGATGGTAGGATACACCCTAGATGCCGGACCTACAATATTCCACTACTCTGTATATAGTCTATGCAAATTCCCCTCCCGACGGTCGCTTTCGCTTTTGGAATGTACCGTTACCGTAGATTGTCTGAGCATGTAAGACATCAATGCGATGTATAATTCCGCCACAGAACCTGGCTGTACCCAGCATGTCTGTACGCAGTACTATATACCAATGCAAAACAGATCCCGTCCCTCCCGTTTAGTGGACCAGCGAAATTTTCTGATATATTGCGAAATATAGTTAAAAAGGATATCGCACAGCTTGCGTACAAACGTCAGATCCATCGCCCAGCTAAAAATATACGCGAAAACTATCGTGATGGACAGCAACACACGGACACCAACCCCGTCCTCTTATTATAATATTAATTTGGTAATACTTGTTAATAAGAAAAGAAACAAGCAATGCACACAAAGTTAATTTTTGAAAGTAAGATTTATTACTCATTGTTCAATAATGTTTGTTTACACAGATTTTGATCCACTGAGAGCAACGCTGAATAAAAATGAGATCATAAAAACCAATACGAGCAGGGTCACGATAATCTCCTTCCATCCTGCCAAATAGTATTTCAATAATAATAATCATGATTATAATTATAATGCATTTATAATGCCCATAGTACATGTCTCTATGTGCTGTAAGAAATTGAAATAAAACAAAGAAAAGAAATTTCAAGCATACTATACAGCTATATACATAAATGTATTATCAAGTACAATTGAAATGTTTTATCAACTAAGAGCATGTACATGTACATAATGTAGAATAAAGGAATGGTTTCAAGTGATAACAAACAAATTGTGTTCTAATTCATTATTGTGACATCACTTAAATCCTCAAATTGGCAACACAATGTTATTTTTTTGTCACTGTGTAAAAGTCAAATTGGCAGCTAGGCAAAAAAAAAATATTTTGTGTAATTTGGAAAAACTTGTAACATTCAAACATATTTTTGTTGTAAAAAAATGGCAAGTTAAAATCAGGAGTTGCCAATTTGGAGTTGCCAATTTGAGTGTTTATGTACTAAAATGCTGTTTATTCTTCATGGGTTAAAATAATTATAGTAAATTTTAATTTTAAGTTGAGTGAGGTCAGTTTAAGTTGAATTTTGTTTGAAATGTATACATTACACTTACATGTATGTACAATATACATTATTATGTGTTAATTATATGCGAAAATGATGGGCTTGTGAAAAAAAAAATCATGTTTTTAGCTATATTGGCCATCATATGCAACACTTTTCCCATCCACCCCAAATATGGGTTACGAAAATCAATTTTTAAAGACATATTGACCCTTGGGCCCACTGTCTATTGCTAGCAATTAGCATTACTAGTCTCCATATAAGAAATTATAGCTTGATTGGTTAAAGAAATTAGAGAGGTAGATGTCCCGTACTCATTAAATATGCAGATTATGCAAATTTCCATATTAAAAAAATAATCTTCAGACCTTTAGCTTTGGAATGATACCAAATTTGCTATGATAAAATGACGTTGACATTTCAACCTTAAGGGGGACATTAGCTTGGACCTGCCAGGTAATGAAATATTACGTTTAACAAAACTGAACAGAATGGTCGCTAGAGAAGAAAGAGATATAGAAGGGTTGAATGCATCAAGCTACAAATTGAAACAAGCATATCGTCGGTGGGGTAACAATCAATTTTTTGAGAAAATTGCTTTTTGGCATAATTCTGTACCTAATGGCCAACGGCACTATCTGATAATTACCCACGGATTTGCATATCTACCTCAGTTTTTTTCACAAACAACCTGAAACTAAACCTCGTAATTTGTACCCCCTTTACAGCTGCACTGACAAAACCTCATAACATGAGCTACGTGGTTCCTTCTTCTTATGAACTTAACAATCTGTACCCACAATACCTTGTATCTCAATACGGTATTTTCCACGGGGCAAAAAAAGATAAAGTTCAACGAACTTGTTGATTCGAGGCCTGTGAAACAAAAGACAACCCCAAATCCTTCCAGGCGTAGATCTTCTCTTTTCTATCATCTCAAAGAAAACAGAGTCAGAAAGCCAGTTTGTAAACAAATGTTCTTGTCCACCACAGGACTTAGTGAATGGTCGATGAGGACCTGGGGGGTGTTTCACAAAGATCCTAAGTTGAACTTAACTCTAAGTTGGACCTAACTATTATGGAAAGCCATTTGTAGCCTTGGAATTAAATATATTTAAAACAAAAATGCAAGTATTTTAGAATTTTCATATATTTTACTTGAAGGACATGAAATCTCCTTGACAATAAAAAATCATTAATGATTTGAAACAACATTTCATGCCTTTTAAAAGTACTTTTACAATTTTGTTCAAAGAAACTAACGGCTTTCCATACTTTTTAAGTCCAACTTTGTTGTTGTTTCGTGCTTTTTTTTATTGTTTGTATTTTATTGTTTGTATTTTTGTATTTTTCTTTCTTTTGCTAATGTCTTGTACAATTTTCTTCAATGTATTTCTTTCTTCACTCTCTCTGAAGGGCTTTTCTGATAACCACTTTTATAGGGGAACTTTGATCACGAGTATTACTGGTAGTATGTTGTTGTTAATACATTTATTCATTATTTGTTATGACTAGTATGTCAGATTTACCATTTAATTTAATGTCCAATGATGAATTATTGTCTTTATTTAATACTACACGTAATGATGATCCGGGAGTAATAAATTTCGATAACTATGAGTTAGAAAGTTGTTATGATGATTTGATACAAACATTAGATTCATATGATGTTGTAAATCAGACTCCGTCAAAGTATTATACTGAAGATAAAGCTCGTGAGTTTTTTACAGTGTTGCCAAATGATCATTTAGGTATTATGCACTTTAATATTCGTAGTGTCAATAACAATTTTGATCAATTTAAAATACTTATAAATAATATTATGCAAACATCATGTCCTATAATAGGTTTATCAGAAACATGGTTTTCTTCAAATCCAAGTGCTTATTTTTCTTTAATTTAGTAGAAAATAGTCGAGTCAATAGACGTGGAGGTGGGGTTGCATTCTATATCTTTGCAATCTTGAAATCTTTGCAATTTGAAATTAGAGGTGAGTTAACTTATATGAATTCTACCCTTGAATCATTGTTTATTGAAGTTGAAAATCCCTGCGGGAAGAATTTTCTTTTTGGAATTATTTATAGACCTCCTCAATCTCCCCATGATGATTTTTTAAATTTGATTCATACTATCCTTAATAATAATCAATTTGTAAATAAAAATAGTTTTATAATGGGTGACTTTAATATTAATTTGCTTTTGTGCAATGAACAGTCTTTCCCAAAAGATTTTTTGGAGTCCATGTCATCTGCCTCATTTCTCCCCCTCATTACAAAACCAACTCGAATTACAGACCATTCTGCTTCTTTGATAGATAATATTTTTACTAATATACAACCACTTCCAGAGTCTGCCATTTTACTTTCTGATATGACTGACCATTTTCCTGTATTCACTTATTTTTCAGTTAAGAATAAAGTAAATCATTTACATGATGATCTTTATGCCCCTCGAAGATGGAAACAGGAAGATTTTAAACGTTTGAAGGAAAGCTTAAGAACGGTCGATTGGTCTAGAGTATATAATGAAAATGATGTAACTTCTTGTTATGATTTATTTATTGATGTATTGAATGAACATATTAATGCAAATGTAAATACTCGTTTACGTAGTAAATTGAATCGCAAAAAAGTACCTAGGCTTCCTTGGATAACACAAGGACTTTTAAGGTCTATAAATCGTAAAAATAATTTATTTTGTAAATATAATTTAGACCATAAAGATAGTTTAAAAAGTAAATATATATCTTATAAAAATAAATTAACTACTCTTTTACGATTGGCGAAGAAAAAATATTATGCACGACAATTTGAATTATATAAAAGTGATATGAAATCTACATGGAAAATAATAAATGATGTATTAAATAACCATAGAAAGTCAATAGATATTAATGAGATACGTTGTGGTGATCGCTTGTTAAATCAACCTCCAGATATTGCTGAAGCCATGAATGATTATTTTTGTTAATATTGGCCCTAATCTCGCACGAAATATTCCAGGTACAACGACACACTTTAGTGATTATTTACACAATGCTAATTCGGCATCTATATTTTTGACCCCAACTGATGAAAATGAAGTTTTAGATATTGTAAATAATCTTCAAAATAAAAAAAGCCCAGGGTTTGATGGACTAGATAATTTTTTGTTAAAAAAGATTATTATAGAAATAATTGACCCTTTAGTGTTCATTATAAATGTATCATTATTAAATGGATCCGTTCCAAATGCCATGAAATGCGCTAAGGTGATTCCTTTATTCAAAAAAGGAAAACGTGATGATATAAGTAATTATAGACCGATATCTTTATTAACGTCTTTGTCTAAAATTTTAGAAAAAATTGTATATTCTAGAGTAATCAATTTTGTTGATCGTTCTAATATTTTGTGTAATTCTCAATTTGGTTTTCGGCAGAAGCACAGTACTACTCACGCAATTTTAACACTAGTAGAAAAAATAACAAAATCCTTTGAACGTTCATCGCATACTCTTGGTGTTTTCCTGGACTTCTCCAAGGCCTTCGATACCATAAATCATGATATTCTTTTATATAAACTTCAGCATTACGGTATCAGAGGTAAGGCCTTGGAGTGGTTCAGGAACTACCTTACCGGCAGAAGTCAATTTGTTTTTGTTAATGGTTGTAAGTCATCCTTAAAGCCCATTGTCTGTGGAGTCCCACAAGGCAGTCTACTTGGGCCTCTATTGTTTGTGATATATATTAATGATTGTTATACTTCATCTAAAGAATTATCATTTATTTTATTTGCAGACGATTCAAATTTATTTTTTTCTCATTCGGACCCGCTTACACTATTGTCTATTGTAAATAATGAATTAAAAAATGTTCATGATTGGATTAGAGCGAATAAATTGTCCTTGAATATAGAAAAAACTAATTATATGTTATTTAGTAAAACATTAATAGACTTACATGGGGATCTTATATTCAATGGAAATGTTCTAAAAAGGGTTTCTTCAGTAAAATTTCTCGGTCTTTTTATTGATGATAAGTTAACTTGGAAAGACCATATAGATTATGTAAGAAAATTGATTTCACGTAATGTTGGTGTATTAAATAAACTTAGATACTCTTTTCCACCATCAATTTTGCAATTATTATATTCTACACTAATTTTACCCCACTTAAATTATGGTATTCTTGCTTGGGGGAATGCTGCTGCATGTCATCTTGAAAAGGTTCTGTTGTTACAAAAGAAGGCAGTAAGAATAATAGATAATGTAGATTTCATTGCTCATACTAATGTGATTTTCATGGAAAAATGTATATTGAAGATATCTGACTTATATACCTATAATCTTTGTCAGTTTATGTACAGTGTTAATAATGGTGAAGCTCCTACTATTTTTGAAAATATGTTTAATAGAAATAATAGTTAATACAGCCACTCTACAAGACAATCGTTACTATTTCATTTACCATTGTTTAGATCTCTGTTTGCACAAAGAACGTTTTTGTTTACTGGCCCCAAAAGTTGGAATTCACTGGAAAAATCCTTGAGGGAAAGTGCCACTTTGAGTGCATTTAAAGCTAAGTTAAAGAAATATTTGATAAATCAGTACAAATAAAATTTATACGCTATCATGTTTTTGCTTTAATGTATGTTGTTGTTTGTGTATCATTGGATATATTTGTACATATTTGTTCATACTGGAAATGGTTCTAATGATCATGATAATGACATACATGTATTAAGTATTCCCTAAAAATGACATTGTTCTTCTGACTTGCCCTTCTTCAATTCCTCTCTTCTATCCCTTTCCCTATTCTCGCACATTATGTTTCTATATAATGTGTTTTTTTCTGTTGTTTGTTGTTGATTTATATAGATTTTCATTGTTGATTGATATTGCTTGTTCATGCGAAAGTATGACATGCTACAAATATGCAGTATATTCAGTATATAATTATACGTAATTAAATAGCATGTCATTCATTATACATTTGTTATATTTTGTAATCGTAGTATTGCTTAACCATTTCAGGGGCCTTTCAAATCACAAGCCTTGCTTCCAAGATTGGCTCCTCCACATTTTCGTCGAAATTTATTTCATAATCTGTGTGCATTTATATGTTATTAATTACTACTTTGATCAGCATATATGTATTAATTGTGTATCCTATGTTAAACAACCATTTTGTTACATATATCGCTTGAAATATTGATCCCATTATGTTGTTTACTGTTTGTTTTGAAAATGTGGAAATAAAAATACGAATAAAAAACTTAGAGTTACATGTAAGTTCAACTTAGGATTTTTATGAAACACCCCCCTGGGCTTCTTTCGAGCTGTCAGAGCAGTTGGGAGAAGGTCACTGGGATTCAACTAAAGGTGGTATCTCACCGGGCTGGAGACTAGTTGGCGACTCAGTTCGATTTTTTTGGAGACTTTTTCAGTCTCCAGCAGGTCTCCGCGACGTATCCATCAGTCGCGGCGACGTCGCGGAGACTAATTCTGTCGGCGACTGGGGAGACGTCGCCGCGACGTCGCCGCGACCTACTGGAGACCAAGGCGACCGAGAGGAGACGTTGTGGAGACGTCTCCGCGACACTACTTGACGTTGCTTGACCCACTTTAGAGACCACGTGACTGAGTTCTTTATCATTTGGTACAGTTTGTTCCTGCTCCTCGGGCAAATTGTTTGTCACCATGGATACGTCGCGGAAAAGTCTCCGAGACTTCACCTTGGTGAGATTGTAAACCATTTTCGGGTCTCCCGACTTGCCGCGACTACCGCGACTGATACGCACTTTACTACAGTAGAGCTGAACATGACAAGGAATTTCTCAGGAATGAATTTTTAGAGAAATTGGCAAAGCTTCCATCTCATTACTGTCGGTCTTCCTCGTCCAAAATCAATTGTTTCACCTCATCTTGTCACCATTGGCCTCGCGCCTCGCCTCGCATCGCTCCCACGAAATACATCACCGGAATTTACTATCATCACAGACACAGTGTATTCAGAGGAAGGAGTTTCAAAAGGCAGACTGGGAGATCGTGTGCACCGACGCTAGCACACAGACCCTACGCGCAGAGGGAAAGCAAGAGGAAACACAGACCCTAGGCGCCGAGGACAAAAGCCAACAAAAATCAATTGTATCACCTCTACGTAGAAAAGTGTAATGGTCAGTGTCACGCAGTGCGACACATGTGTCGCCCACGAGGCAGGAAATATAACCGACGAGGAATGGGCGAGCTACCGGGCCGACATCGATGAGGTGAGGCAGGAGAAGCAAAATGATAAACAGAAATACCCCAATGAAGAGAATGAAGTAGATATCAGCTACTCGACAACCGACATTGGCTTTCCAATCCATCGCTGCTTTTACGGGTCAGAGCATGGTAAAAAGGTGAAGCTGATTGAGATACAGGACTATGAAATTAAAATTTATTATAAAATGGGTAGAAGAATCCCTGCATTCTGATTGGTCAATTAGCATGTAAAAGTTTTTTACTGATGCATGGCTCACCCTAGTTTGATTTTCAGTTTTTTTGCGCTTATTTTATAAAAACAAATGTTGCACAGGGGTATTTCGTGGATTTAAAAAAAAAAAAAAAAAAAAAAAAAAAATTATCATTCAAAAAAAAAATTTAAATGTTAAAATTTATATAATTGTTTTTATTTCATCTAAAAAAAAAATAATAAAAAAAAAAAAATTATAAGTGTTTTTATTTTTTATAATAAAAAATTAAAAAATAAAATAAAATGTGAAATCAAATTTTCCCCCAGCCATGGGTTAGTACTTTTGAAGCCATGGGTCGTTAAATTTAGCCAATTTAGCCATTACTGGGAAAAAGTCTGATTTTCACATTTTTTCGCGCCCATTTTATAAAACAAATGCTGCACAGGCATATTTCGTGGATCGGTAAGAATTGTATGCACTCTTTTAACTTTGGAAATGGTCTAAATCCCAATCGCTGCGCTCGTGGGTTTAAACCATACCAAAGTTAAACTCGTGCATCCAATTCGTACCGATCCACTCATGCCTGTGCATCATTTGTATAGCATTGCGAGGGGAAGAACTCCTTGTAACCAATGCCAAAGACCTTCACACCTGGGTATCTTAAGTGATGACTAATATCATGGAACCAGGCCCAAACTCTACACTCTAGGAGAAAGAAATACCCCAATCAAGAGAACGTACCTCTCTAATTACCACACTACCACAGACAAATGGGCCCGGATTCACAAAGGAGGTTTGTACAAACCATGGTTTAAACCATGGTTTACATCTATGGAGTGCGCCATTTGTAAACTGATGGAGAAATAATGTTAACTCCTTACTTTGTTGATGGTACACATTTACTAAATGCACCAAATAAATGTTTGTCTTCTCAGATGGTGAAATATGGTGGTTTGCAAGCTCTAACAGTCATATAATTAGAAATTGTTTTACTTGTATACGAGCAGCACTCCATACATGTAGACCATGGTTTAAACCATGGTTTGTACAAGCCTCCTTTGTGAATACGGGCCAAAGAGTTCACAGCATTCGATCAACAGGAAAGCCATACCAAGTTCAGACAAGAAATCTTTGTTTCTGTGGTGCATGCCTTTGTGACAATGAGATGAACAAACATCAAGTATGTAAGACCATTGTTAACACTTAACAATGTGGTAAGGATGACAGACACAGGAGATACCAAACGTATGTAGTATGTACAACCGGAGACCCAAATGATACCCATCGGCGGACCAGATAAAATAAATAACTCAGAGGGAGGAGGAGAACGTCCAGAAAAGTGAAGTCTTTGGCCTTTGACCTGTCATAGTGGAGGAGGATCGCCAAGAGGGTGTCAACTGACAGACCAACTGGCCTAGAGGCTCAAGGGTGGGCAGGGTGAACAAACATGTTCAACACTGCATGCAAACAAATTGGACTCAGGATCAAGTACGAGCCATACTACTTTCAGTCATCTTAAGACCCTATAGGAAGATGCTTACGATGATGACGGGTCACCAATCTTCACTTCATCAGTAGGATCCCCAATGCTTCATCATCACCACAAATTGAAAACAGGTGTAGGACAAGTTCCAGTCACAAATCATGAACAATTCTTAATTAATGTAAATTGCCAAAGTATACGAGCAAAAACACAGTAGTTTCACATATTAGTAGAGATTCATGACCCAGACATTATCATTGGAACTGAATGTGGCTATCACCTAAAATCTCAAACCATGAAGTGTTTCTAACTGGTCAATACAACAATGAGCAAAGAGACCAACCAAACGACCCTCATGGTGGTGTGTTCATTACAACTGGAAAGGAATCGCTAGCTGTCAGAGAAGAGGAACTTGATACAGACTGTGAAATCCTGTGGTGCAAACTGGACATAACAGGATCTAAGACTATCTCTCTTGGTCGGTCCTCCAAAAAAAGACTATGTGAACTTTACAGCATCCATGAAATTATAAATTAATGCTACCACCACTACACAATTGTATTAGTCACTCGACGTGTCGGTCTTTAAATCGCTGAAGTCATACATCTATCAATATGTGGGTACATTGGGAAAGCAATGTGAGGTTTTCAAGATTGCTTACGTACATGTATTATTACAATCATTATTACACAGGAAATAATAACTTTTACAGAAACTTCAAAGAAAAATGCTTGTGTTCTAAAGTTTGGGAGGGATACACCTAAAATCAATCTTAGATAATTGCACTCGCTCACTCCTAGAAGAAGAATGGTAAATGTTGTGCTCCAATGCGACATATGAGGCGAAGAGGAAAGGTAAAACTTAAAGTTGATGCTTATAGGATATAAAATCCAAAAAATTTAGTTTATTTTATAATTTAATGAGTTATTTAAGCAATTTATGCGGCTAACATGCCATGAAAGTGTGTCGGCTTTGAGTTTTATGAAAATCAAATTTCACTAAATTGACTCTCTCCTTTCTATGAAATCGGCTACGGGAAAGTGGTTTTTTGTGTGACGTCAGAGCCGGGATATGCTTCATGCAGCTAGAGATGAGTACTGCGATCTACACACAAATGTTCATAGAGTGAATGTCAGTTCCATACTCTCAACACGATTTAAAATTGCCTGAATGATCACTATCTGACACACAGTTATCCTCTCCCGTCCTGAAACATATCCCAATGTCAATATGCATGTCATTATTGGCATTGAAAAAGTGACACTCTCCGTAAAATGTTTACAACTCGCCTTTTTCACCGGCTTTAGCGGAGTGCCAGAGCTGTATACACGGAGATAGTATGAAAAACAAACCTCTATATAGCTGTGTTTCAAAACAAAATTACCAATAGTAGAATCATGCTCAAAGGTGGAATTTCCTTTGACATGACAAGAGAACAATGAAATATCATGAAAGGAAACAAAATGTGCCTACTTACAGAATTGGTGACAAAGCTCTCATTCGTTTAAAAACAAAACAGTTGAGAGTAACTTACTCACAAAGTGACAATATGTAAAAGAACGATTGTCGGAAGAAAACTGCGCAAGTACAGGTATAACATTTTGTTCCTTCATCCAGTTACCAAAAAAAGGACAGAGAAATGGATGTCTGTAGCTGATATGACGGCAGATACACTATCAACACAAAAAAAGATGGGAGAGTGAAAATGAGACGCGTCAAAGGAAGAATCAAAAACGGCATTTCTAAAAATATCACCATGTGTTAACGCACACCGACCGGACAAACGCGATTGAAAATGACTTTGGGTTAGAGATCGCGTATGACCCCCTAGGCGACGGCAATTGCCAGTTTAGTGCCCTCACCGATCAGCTCTTGAACCTGGGAATCTTCAGAAGTCATTCGACCCTGCGAAATGAGGTAGTCACATACTTGGACAGGAACTCTCATTTGGGAACTAGTACCTCTCGGTAGTGTAGTTACCTGACGGAAAGTAGAGAAAGTTATTTTAGGCGCATGTCTGAAGACAGTGCTTTTGGGGACCAATTGACACTACAAGCTGTCTCGGAAATATTTATGACTCAAATCATCATAATTTCACAACTCTCTTACAACTCTCTTACAACGATGGTAGCAACGTTTTTACGTTGGACATGCCATTCATAGTTTTGGGTGTCATTATGATATACTGATGATCAGGTCCTAAACATTGTCAGAGACAGTGCGCAAATGATAAGATCAAGTGATGTGCTGTGATTTATTTTCTCTATTTGCTGCTCCTCTGTAATCTCCTATTTTGAGTGGCACTTGAAAAGGATTAGTGCATAAGCTAACAAGCATGCACACACTAAAGGTCACATGAGTAAGTCACGAGTGTGCAGGTCAAATACAGTAATGATGCATTATGACATAATTTACATCACAGACAATCTATCATTTCAAAATTTTAAGAAAAGTTATCACAGGCACGTACACTTGATCCCAGTGGGCGGGGCCTAAATCCACAGGGCTTGGAAAGAACCTGCAAAAAGCTTTTTGTCTAGAGATATATTAGTCATCATGCTCCTAGTTCTCAAGCACTAAGGCTCTATTTAATTTCTTCTTTCTTCTACAGCCAAAGACAGCATATTTGACAGATATCAAGAGTTCACCAGCTTCTACTGTAAAGAAGCACTGAGTATGATGCCCGACGCTCCGGGAGCCGGGAGAGATGAAGCACCGGTGCAACAGCCACAGGCAGCTGCAGTGAGAATGCCAATGCCATACAGGCACGAACCTCCACCAAGACTGGTTGAGGGTAACGTAAATGATGGGGATCGATGCACCTGATGAGGAACATCCAGAACGTCTTCTCAAATTTGACTGGTAAGTTCCAAGTGAATGTTGTAGAACATCACTTTGATACCCATTTTGTCAACCTACCAGTTTTTACATGTCAGTTTCCAAAGGACCTGCAATGAAAGTCAACTTTGTCAACTTTACAATATGTAAAAGAACAACCTCCCCCGCTGAAGCCAAGAAAAAAAAAACACACCATGGCAGTCTGTTCTTGCTCCTTCAGCCCCAAAGTATCGTGTGCCTAATATGCCAAGTTTTAAGATTATACCTTATGTGGCCATCAAGTCAAGATGCGATAGCATCATCTCTACAGCAACTTCAGCCAGTTCAGCAACCTGCGCAACCATCGTTATATGTGCGGAGGAAGAAGGCTGCCAGGAGAAGGAGGCAGAGGAGGAAAAAGACCCTATGGAAGAGGCGGTGAAAGAAGGTACATACATTTCTGTTTGCCCCAAAAATATGTCTTGCCTCAAAATATGTTTTCGTTGAATTAACTCCCATGTAAAAATAAATAATGCAAGAACCGCAGTACCACAGTAGTGATGCAGTACTCGGAGTACATAATAATATTATGCGGTACTTGAAGTACCCATGGTATTACTGCATTAGTATCTTATTCAGAATTTGAACTTGATGTCGATGTGAATTTTTTTCCTGGAGCTACGGTACAAACCATTTTGAGAAATGTTAAATGCCTGAACAGAGATGGTGGACAATATATAACTGACTGTGTTGTACATATAGGAACAAATAATTTGGAATTTGGAATTTGGGAAAGAGACAAGCTTCATTTTCGCGAACTCTTCAATACGCTGTCTGAAATTTACAGAAGAGCAGATATTATTTTTTCTTTGATTCTTCCTCGTTGGGATGATGAAACACTTCACTCAGTCTGTGTATTACAATGAACAGTTAGTGAGTTTTTCACGGAAGTTTGATAATTGTTTCATTTTTTATTGTGGTGAAGACTTTCTTACTTCGGACTATTATTATTCGCCGGATGGGATTCATTTAACAACCAAAGGAAAGTGTCTTTTTGCATACAATTTGGAACTCTTTGTGATAAAACGTGCTGCTCTTGCTTCACATATATCTACACCGGTAACAAGAAGTGTGCCGAAGGTACTAAAAAAAAACTGTTTACAACGCGAAAAACAAAGCATGTCGGTAAAGGATGGAAGGAAATGGACCTTGACTTGTATACATATATCAGAAAGGTGTGAAACATTTAAAAAATACTAGAAAGGTAAAATGTTGACACATGTCAAGTGGTTGGTCTCTTAAATGTCTATTATATCTTCACTTAAATGGTGCACCATTTAGCAAAGTTTTTTTTTTCTTCCTCCTACAGATATCTATGACTACTTTGTCAGCATGCCAGCATGTGACAAGCAACCCACCTGAAACTTTCGGAGTATAAGCAAAGTTATGAACTATCTGCATTCAGGATGGGTGGGCGTCGTGACGCACAAGATGTATGGACCAAACATAATTTTACGCTGTCAAGTACGTTACTCTCAAACAATTAGCAACTACCATCAAGTTGAGCAAGAGTACCCAAACACATTTGTACTCAAAGGTAAGGAGGTAAGGAGGTCAGTGAGGAATAGGAACTACAAGGAGAAAGTTGAGGAATATGCAAAAAGAGGTTCAATGAAAGCCATTGCTCACCAGTTGCAGAAGGCAGCAGATGATGGAAAGCTGGAAAACAGACATGTGCTGCACAGTTAACTGGAGTCAATTTCCAGGAATCTTAATGCTGAAAAAAAAAATGGACAAATGTACCCAGCACCAATGCAGAGCTTCTTTGAGGTGATCTTGCTAGATGGGGTGGCCCTAGGCTAGCAAATTTTGTGTCCCTCAACATCTTTGGGCCCGAGATACACGCAATGTTTCGCTGGCGGAAAAAAAAAGTGTGTTCAATTAGATCCAGGATTAACAGACAACTTTCAGGTAGTCCGGGACCTCTACAGAGAAATAACGAGCACAACACACACAGGAAAAGCCCTTGTCATGATAGAAGAAGATGAAACGGCAATCACTGTTCAGGTTGGGTACTCTGAAGATAAGGATGTCCTTGTTGGATTCTGTGGGCCAATTGCTACTGAAAACGAGGGCCATGTCTGCAGGGACTCGCACAACATTTAAGTTGGAGATTGAGAAGAGGGCTACATTAATATAACATGAGAACTTGTGATTTGTTGTTTGTTTTAGTAGTCATGGTTTTATTATTGATTAATTTATTACACCGGACATGGTGTTTTTAGCTTACATAATTGTTTTTGTTTTCTTTTTTTTCTTTATAGTATTTAAATTATATACACTCAGACCCAACAGTGTTTTAAACATGTATTTCAAACTAATTTATTAAATTTTTTATATATTATATGTCATGTATAACTAAATAATATAAAATGTGTATAGTTATTTGTCAGAAGACAGAGCCCTGTGGAAGACCAGCTTTAACTTGTATGATTTTAATTTGTATTGATGATTGATTACTGTTCTTTTTTTATATGCTGAATTCAGGTTACTCTGTATAAATATGTGAAATAAATAAATAAATAAATAAATAAAACATCAGCATTTCAAAACAACAAGATTGGCTCACTAGCAAGGGCAGTGATAATCAATCCTCTACATCCAGATCTTCCAAAAATACCAATCCTCATCCACCCAACATGCAACAAGTTCAATGCTGCGTTTGTCAAACAGCAATGGAGGGAGATAGATAGACTATTCAAGTTGCACTTGGAAGACACAGTTGGTCCTTTGGTAGGGCAATCATCAGATGGTGATGCTAGACGTTGGCATTTGATGATGGAGACTGAAGCTAGCAACACTGGAAAGTACCAACCCATCCCATGTGAGGACTACTTCAAATATACATGTAACAAACAAGAGAAAGTTGATGGAACATATTCAATTTCTGACCTGTTTGATCAGGATTATGTCCACAACCATAAAAAGCTAGTGAATCATCTCTTTCACACAGCAACCACCTCACACTCCTCCACCAACTGTTCTTATTTGATGAATATGGCTTGTTATATTCCACATACTAAGAATCTTGCTCTACGATTGGTCAAAAGTTAATCACGTGAAATCATAGTTTCGCACATCATTGATGGGAGAAGAAAAATTTGTTACACTGTGTAATATCTTGGGTGCACTGTGCACTATTTTTGGTGAAAGTGCGTTGCACTGTGTACTATCTTCAACGCAGCAGGCGACCACGGCCACCGCGGTGATGTGGCGCGAATTACGTACGTACGTACGTAAGTACTGCACTGTACGTAAAGTACATCGTTTGCTAGCTGTTAATTGATGACTTGTTGCTCTATAAAATGGCGGAAAAAGTTAGATTTGAGCTCCTAAATGAAGCGGAATTAGACAGTTTTCCGTTCGAAGCACCACGCTTGAAGTCAACACTAACAGTGAGTTACTCCAAAGTATGAAGTCTATTTTTTTTTTACAATTAACGCATGGAGTTCACAAAGTTTCAATTGGAGTTTTCTGACTTGGAGTTCACTTTCATTTTAGACCTGTTAAGTGCTAGCCTATGGAATTTTCATGGAGTTAATTGGAATAGCATTGTTGGTAAGTAGATCAAACCTACCCCCCTCCTCCCCCCCCCCCCCCCCCATCATGCCATCGTACAGAAAATAGAATCTAGATCTAGATCTAGATCTAGTACTAGATCTAGAAGTCTAGTAACTGTTAGAACTAGGCCTAACACTAAAAACAGTTAGATTGTCTTTCTCGTAGACCCTACCAGTGAAATATTTCCGATGTGGAATATAAAGCAAATAATCACCTTTTGGATTCAGGTGATGGCAAACTATCACTTCCTCGGCGATCTGAATGTATATAGCTACATCCAGATTGCTTCGGAAGTGATAGTTTGTCCATCACCTTCACGGTAATTATTTGCTTACTAGCTGAAGACTTGACACGCAGATTATTGCTCCCAGGCCTGGGATCCTCTGGCTTGGGCGGAGGACGCGTCCTCTATTCAGTGGGGGGTGCTTTACCCTCATTCAGTTGGTAATCAGGAAGGTGGTGGACATGAAGACCACCCTGTTGCTGGTGGCTGTAATGTGGCTTTCAAGCCTGTGGTTTCAGTCCATTTCCGACGATAGGCTGTGGTGCCATGTTTGCGCCCTCGAATGGTATATCAAGTGCTCTGAGCAATTTCCGGTCCTCAACGGCCCTTTTCATAGTGTCCATCCGACCTCACCTCTCAGTCTAGATGGCTGCGATCTTGCGGTGTCTGGTGCTGGCAATTTAAGCAGCAGGGGGGTGTTTCACAAAGATCCTAAGTTGAACTTAACTCTAAGTTGGACTTAAAAAGTATGGTAAGCCATTTCTAGTCTTGGAATAAAATATAGTCAAAAGCTAAAATGCAAGTATTTTAGACTTTTCATAAATGTTTCATCAAGAACATGAAATCTCTTTGATAACAGAAAATCTATATGATTTGAATCAATATTTTATACCTTTTAAAAGAACTTTTACAAAAATGCTTCAAAGAAACTAATGGCTTTCCATAATATTTAAGTCCAACTTAGGATCTTTGTGAAACACCCCCAGGTGATGATGGGCTGGTCCCGACTCCGCTCCGTGCCCATGAGACCCGTGCTATGGCTGCGTCCTAGGCTCTCTTTAACGGCGCATAAGTCAAAGATATTAAGAAGGCTGCCTACTGGGCGTCCCCCCAACACCCGCATTACCTGTTCCCTGCGTGATGTTGTGGCAAGCAGGCCCTCCTTTGCCCAGGCAGCTATGGCATCTGGTCCCAGCAAACTGTCATCATTGATGCGTACAGCGAACACTACTATGCAACCATGAACTCTCCAAGAAAACTGAAGCGTAGACTAGATGATACAGCGGAAACACTACAGGGATGCCAGAAGAAGTTGAAAACAGAGCTTCAGAGAACACGTCGTTTGAAGCAAAAGGTTGAAGATCTCAAAGGAGTGGTTGACGAGGTTCGAAATGAGACCTTAATATCAATAAACTGTGCAGACCTCCTTGAGGGTAACTTTGCTGGTGTTCCCAAAGAAATGATGACGATTCTTCAGCCTAAAAAAGTCAATGAAGGTGGTCGGGGAGTGAAAAAGTTGATCGACTCTGTAGATAACTTTATCAAACTCGGATGGGATGGGGAGAAAGTTTGCATGTGTTTACTTGGAGCTTTAGGACAGCAAGGTCTGTCAAAGGGACATGAAGATGTTCTTGAAAGAGAGGAAACAAGACGGTTTTAGATGTATTGGCAAGGGCAGTAGCAAGAGGCTCACCCCAAAGCAAAGGAGCAAAATCATCCTGGTGAAATACCAAGGGAACAAAGTGAATCACTAAAGCAAGCTGCAAACATCCCCTAATAGAATGAAGAGTAGGAAGACGAGTACCTGCTACAATAATTGCAAACTTGGCAAAGGACTGTTTGGCACATCCCAATGGATCAGGTGCCGCATGCCGCATAAACAAATTTAGATCCGCCCCAAAGGGTAGTGGATTTCTTGAGTACGGACTAAAGACTATCCGCTCTACAGTTGCATGTCAGAAAGTTAAGAGTTACGGCACATGTTGAAGCTACATCGATAAATTGGAGCTCATGGACTTGGTGAACAAGACGATGCCGTCATAGCTGCAGAAGCACAGGAAATATTGAGGAAGGTGCTTTGAAGCTTCCATTTGGCCCCCATCTCGGTGTAGACTTCCCACAAGTGTACAGTCATGTGCAAGGGCAAGCGAGCTATTAGGCAGTGGGAATAGACCGCTTCTGTAATGTATGCAAATAATATGCGCATGACGTCAGACTCCCCGTCGTCAAGCTTAACAAAAGTAACCATGTCCGGCAAGCTAGCTTGCCGGACTTAGTTACTATTGTTGAGCTTGACGACAGGGAGTCTGACGTCATGCGCATATTATTTGCATACATTACAGAAGCGGTCTATTGTAACCTGTACTTTTTTCCAATCTACTTTTGGTTAATCTAGAATCTTTGAAATGTTGATGATAATTATAATATCACAAGACTTTACACATGACTTCATTTATTTTCCCCCTCATATTTTCATTTCATGGCAGATTGAATGGTTGAAGTATCATCCACTGACCCATGAAAATGTACTACATCACAGGCAAACTACAGTTGGAAACAAAGCCAAAACTTGATTTCTAGACAGAAGTCATAGCGACAAGACCACAACACTGCTCAAAGGCTAGGACTACTTCTATTTATGACAGTGGGTCTGCCATGCAGACTACATGGTCAGTACATGTGGTATTAGACAACAACTTGGTGGTCAAACCCAAATTCCTTAGATTAGTATCGGCCAGTAGATTTGGACACTTTCCCATGTATCTCACAATGTGTAGTCAGTTCCATTAAAGTCATCCTCTAAGTAACACTGCCTGTGTACACGTCTCCTTATTTCTGCTGTATACATTCACAACATGTGTCAGAGTGATAATGGAAACAAAAAGGAATGGACAGGCAAGTGAACTTCAACAAGTAATCCGCAATTTGGCGAGTACACGCGTATAATTGCGCAAGACATACCAACACAGGATTCTCGCCCCCTTTTCTTGTTGTTTGGCCGATCACCTCGCCTTCTAGTAGATTTGGTATTCAAACCTAGAGCCAAACGAGAACATGAGACATTGGGTACTACTTGAAATCAGTTAACCCGTTCAGTGCTGGTCCTGAAAATTCTTGGGGTTAGGTCAATGAAGAATACATGTTACAGCAAAACCAACCAGTCCTGAGCAGGTTAATCAGATATTCCTCACCTCTTTGTTTTCAATTGTTTAGTCCAAAATAACGCGCTTTAGCCGAATATGAGATGGTTTTGCCCGAAAATAACAAATGATTTTGCACGAATGTGACACGGATTTGCTCGAATTTCAAGTGCATTTTGTCTGAATATGGCCATTTTTAAAACTCGGGGGGGGGGGGGGGGGGGGCTGCAGCCCCCTGCCTCCTACGCCTATGAACAGAACTTTCTACTTAGACTGTCTGATGGTCTATTTCTGGTGACATATGAACCATATGGAACTCCATCTGACCTTGCACTTACAAAAGCTGGTTAGGCAACCACTGACATAGCAGCATATTCAACAACAGCGGTTCGGGTTACATAACTCGCTATTGTTTGTGCATGCTCAAAAAGCTCAGATGACATTACCTGCGGTACCGTAGGAAAACATGGCAGCCTCCAGTGGTCAGTCAAAACAGTTGATAGCGGTTTCAAAAACATTATTTCCTTTATTAGTGATACCCATGAGGAAATATAAGACTAGCCCTATTTTCTTTGCTCATTTTCATTCATAGAATAATTTTAACTGATATATAAGCACCATAATCTATCTCTAAAAAGTCTCGGAAAACTGTTAGTTACTTTTGATGCTATTACATGATAAATATGTAGCATAAACTATCTTCAATTTTCTTGGAAATTTTTTTGACCCATGACGTTTCACTAAGTTAGCCGTGATCTCCACCAATGTGGAACTCACCTCAACCATTTTAATAGCTTTGGTCAACATTCCATGCCCTATTAACTGCCCCCCTGAGACCTAGTGGTATTATAGAGATAATCTCCTCCGGTTACACGCAGTAAACTGCATGGCCACTAGTCTAGGTTTCTAGACCTTTTCATTCTTATTCATTGTGTGGTGTGACTGATATTATATTGACTCAATAAATCCTCCCAGTGTATAGTAGCGAAGTCATTATTATTGGCTAAGTATTAACACATGACCTATAAACATTCATAACCATGTCTATTTAAGACTTTAAGTGGTCTGTAGCAGCTATCCTGCCTGTTGTGTCCACTAAACCACTAAATCAGAGTGCATTGCCAATTTGAGTTCCCCATAAGAATAAATGGACATCTTCAACGAGCTGTAGGTTTCTTGTTTCTTGTCCAATTATACTCTAACTTTCAGAGATTGTTCCTATACTAAATGCGGTTGATCCTCTCTCCTCTCTACTCCTTCCTACCATTTGACAATAGGGTAAAGCGAACAAACTTGATACTCTGTACACATCCGAACCCAAACTCGTCTGTAGTGTCTGCGTATCAAGACTAGCAGCACGACGTCTTGATTGAGACACCATCTGCTAGAAATTAGCGCCGAGGCCACTACCGATAAGAACGGTGTAAACGGTGATAAAATTCTACTAGAGGCACGAATCTCTCAACCTCTCCTGAGCTCTGAGAAGCGGTTAGTTTCTAACTTGGCTGAAACCTAATGCACTGTTGTTTTTTATCAAGGCAAGTTTTTACCTCAGAACACAGACAATACAACTTAACTTTGAATAATATCAAATTATAAATATGAATAATAATTTACCTTCAAATTTCTTGGGTTAACTGTAGGTTACATTTGTTGCTATCAAAGCACAATGTAACTAAGAAAACAGACACTAAAACTGATCTTGAATGATTACATCTTAACTCAGAAAACAACTCTAAATCTTAACCTGAATGATTCAAACTTTATTTTAAATGATATAAAAGCATTATAATTCTCATGTATAATGTTACAACATTTTTTTGAAAACTGTATGTTACTGTTAGTGGTATTACATCAAGTTTACCCGAGAACACAAATAATAAAACTTATCTTGAATTATTAGAAACTTGATTCTAAATGATAACTACGGCAAGGGTCATAAATTATCTTCAATTTTCTTGGAAAACTTGCTTTGCACGAACACCCTTGGTACACAGACACCCTCCTTCTTGTTGACGGTCTCACGATGGACATATTCATTGACAACTTCATCAAAGCCAGCCTTGGAAAACAGCTCCATCAGCATTTCTGAAAGAAAATTTGAAAAGAAAGACCAATTTTAAGGTATTTGGTAAAATTGTCAGAGGCCAAATTGTAAAATTGTTCAAAACATGTTCGGGGTCTCACGATGGACATATTCATTGACAACTTCATCAAAGCCAGCCTTTGAAAACAGCTCCATCAGCATTTCTGAAAGAAAATGTGAAAAGTTAAGTTAGTGAGTTAAAAAGTACTGTACCTGGAAGAACTAAGAAAAGAAAGACCAATTTTAAAGTGATACCTGTAAAGTGTCAGATATTGCACAAAATGACATTAGAGACTTAAATCCTATATCAATATCATTGCAAAATACAATTGAAAGATTTGTGAAAGTTTGAAAGAAAACGAACACTGTTTACCTAGTGAAAAAAAACACGAATATTGAGTTCATATTTTATCACCGAATACTGATGGCCTGCCGTAGATTTGTCGCAGTAATAATCGTCCGTTTGACGATATCCGCACCCGTGTATACAGACGGTACAGAATTTGCGCGCACTCGGCTCAACAGTCGGGTACATGGACTCGTTGCGCTGCCCTGTCTATCGGGAAGGTTTCGGCCACTCCGCCGGCCAGGGTCCATGATCGCGTGGCGCGCCGGCCGGGCATGTTCAGCTACGGCAATTGTACTTTTTACCAAAACCGTTGGGCAACGGTTTTGAGATGATGATTTTCAATGATGATTATCTTCATACTAAAGGGACATTTGAACAAATCTAACCCTATTTTATTCTTCTCTTACCATAAGCTAAACAACACGGCAGAAGAGAAACGAGGAAGCTCCAAGTAATTTTCGTGGAGTTAGACACTTTACTTGGATCACTTCAAGGTATTTGGTACAATTGTCAGAGGCCAAATTGCAGAATTATTTAAACTTGTTGACGGTCTCATGATGGGTGTATTCACTGATGACATCATCGAATGATCGAAGCCAGCCTTGGATAATAGGTCAGTCAGCATTTCTGGAAGAACATAAGAAAAGAAAGACCAATTTTAAAGGCCTTTTTTGGAGCTTCCTTGTTTCTCTTCTACCGTGTTGTTTAGCTTATGGTAAGAGAAGAATAAAATAGGGTTAGATTTTTTCAAATGTCCCTTTAGTATGAAGATAATTATCATTGAAATCTTTTATTTGAAAAGCGTTAGCAAACGCTTTTCAAATAAAGTACAATTGTCGTAGCTGAACACGTCCGGCCAGCGCGTGTGGGAAACCTTCCCGACCCGACTGAACTTTGAGCCGAGCGCGCGCAAATTCCATGAATTCTGTACCGTCTGTAAACATACACGGGTGCGGATATCGTCAAACGGATGATTGTTACTGCAACAAATCTACGGCAGGCCATCAGTATTCGGTGAAAAAATATGAACTCAATATTCGTTTTTTTCACTAGGTTTTTTTTAACAATGATATTGATATAGGATTGAAGTCTCAAATGTCATTTTGTGCAATATCTGACACTTTACAGGTATCACTTTAAGGTACTGGGTAAAATTGCAATTGTAAAACCCAGGCCAAATTGCAGAATTGTTCAAAACATGGTGACGGCCAGCCTTGGAAAACAGCTCTGACAGCATTACTGCACAAAATTGTTTTATTGTTGGGATAACATTTTTAGAGGCCAAATTGCAAAACTATTCAAAACTTGTTGCCAGTCTCCTGATAAACATATTAATTGAATTCAAACATAAAGGAAACTGACTAGAAACATTTTAAATGATTGAAAATGAGCAAAGAAAACTAGACTTTGTCAGGAGTCGAACCCGAGACCCCAATTCAAGAACGTCCCCCATTCAAGGGTCTTTGTGGCTCAATAGTTGAGCACCGGTCTAGCAATCCAGAGGTCTCGGGTTGATTCCCAGCGAAGCCTATTGTCCTTTGCTCATTTCCAATCATTTGAACATATTTATTGACGACTCAAATCCAATTTTGGATAACAGCTCTGTCAGCATCTATGCAACAAAAAAACAAAACAGTGTTCACATAATATGGACTTCAGGGTGTTTTTCATGGATTAACAAAACTGTTCCTTGGCATTTAAAACTAACCTGTTGTGAAATAGTACGCTCTGGTGCCATCCTGCCTCACATAGAAGTTATCGCCCAGTTTATGCCCTTTGCTGAAACGTAGCATGGCGTGATCATATAATCCATAATCCCTAAACAAGGCTATACCACCAGGACGCAGAACCTGGGAAGATAAACAAACAACAGATAAAGGAAAAAAGGATAATAAATATTGCAATAAACTGTCATAATTAGTCATATAAATCCATAATTCCTGAACAAGGCTGTACACCAGTATGCAGGACCTTGGAAGACAAATAAACAGATAAAGTAAAAAATATGGGAAAAATGCAATAAATTTTTAATAATAAGTCATATAGTCCATAATTCCTGAACAAGGCAATACCACCAGGATGCAAAACATGGCAAGGAGACATTAGTTGAATAATGATTGATACATCAAGCGCAATTGACCTTTGTAAACAAAACAAAAGAACACTGCTGCACCACAATCACAATGTACATAAAACAACAAATTTATTCAATTCTATTCTACACATTTTTTCTCTCTGTCATGAGATATGCTACCTACATTTATCAAATAATAAATGTAATATTACTAAGGGTCTCTTGAAATTTTACCCAAAGAAACAAGTAAAAATGAGAAAAGAAAATTGAGCTTCCCTGGGAACCAAACACAAGATTGCTAGACTGGTGCTCTAATTCATGAGCTAGAAAGTTCCTTGATGGCGGTACTTTTTTAATGGTTGCGCTAGCGGCTAGTCAAAAGCTATATGAACCTGGTAGAAACCCAGAGTATAAGATGACCAGTTATCAGCTATCAATTGCTTTGCATATATATATGCTTTGTTGTCCAATGTCAATAGGACTATCCCAACAGTCCTTTCTAGTACTACCAACAGTCCTTTTTTAGGACTCTCCTAGAAAGAATACCTACAGTCCTTTCTAGGACTACCAACAGTCCTTTCTAGGACTACCAACAGTCCTTTTTAGGACTACCAACAGTCCTTTCTAGGACTACCATAGTCCTTTTCAGGACTCACCAATCCTCCCCTCTCACATGGTGCAACCGCAAACCACACGTATTAATGTCAATATTGGAATTCATCTACAATATTGGTGTTGCTTTGGAATAGATTAATTTATCACACACTTACTAATTTCATTTATTTTATTTTTAAAATTTCATTTCATTAGTATCAACCATTATACAAAATATACAAATCAGTTCAAAATAATCACTCAATACAAATTCAAGAAAATTATGAATATGACCCCTAAGAAGAAGTATCGGCTTATATTCGAGGACCTGCTGGTCAAAATTATACAACAATATTAATTATGAACATAACAAAACGTTTACGTTAATAATGTGCATCAAATTGAGACTTTATTCATTATAAAAATGTGATTCTTACCCTACAAATGTTCTGTATTGACTGCAACATCTTGTCCGGATGGATGGCCGAGAGCACAAAGAACATGGTTACCATGTTAACGCTGCTCGCTGCGATGTGATTGGTTAGTTCCTCGCATGTGATGTCACACTGGAATGCATTGATATGGGATGGATCATAAGCAGGATGCTCCTATGATTATAGAGAAAATAGGAAAAGTTTAAAGAAAGCTGGAGGTCTAAGAGCTTTGAAACAGAGATAGGCACAGACTGCACTTAAGCAGGAATATTTCATCAAATTAAGACAGGTAATATAACCATACTGATATATGTAATAGTTTTGTGCAAATCAGTATTTGGCTTGAATAATAAAGATTTCTATTCAAATTCAGGATGTCTTTCAGGCTCAATTTCAGCAGTGGCTCAGGTGCCAATGGCCACTAGATATAATTATGAAGATCACGAGAATGATTTTAATATTAAATTAATGCATTAATGCATTTTGGCCATCAGCCAAAAATACCAAGGGCAAGTTAAAAGTAACATAAGGTTTTGATTTGTGATTACCTTGACAAACTGCACAGCTCTAGGTACAGCAGTGTATGAATAGTGCGTTTGGAGCCAAACGTGCGTTTGGAGCCAAAGAAGAGTATAAAACACGATTGCTTACATTAGATTATATCACTTGAGAAAGTGTTGCAGCGGCACACGAAACGTCGTGATCTTTTAGATTCCTAGTTGACCATACATTGCGAGACAAACGAATATCACTAGCGATAATATTTCCGATACTATATCCGCAATGAGTAATATATTTACTATTAGTAAAGAATTAGTTACCCATATCCAGGCTGCGTATGGAGAAGTATACTACATACCTTGACAAATTACACAGCTCTAGGGTAGAAGTCGCAGCAGTCTATCAAAAGCTCAGGACTGGTTTCCCTCAATGGAGTCACAATATGGCTGTGCAGTGATTTCAATATGTTCTTAACAATATCCCTTAACCAGGGATGTATATCTATGGTGCCTACGTACCTTGACAAACTGCACAGCTCTAGGGGAGAAGTCGCAGCAGTGTATGAAAAGCTCAGGACTGGTTTCCCTCAGTGGATACACTGTGTTACCGACCCCACAGCCAACCTCCAGCAGTGAAGGTCTTTGGCCCTCCTGAACAAAGGTGACACAAATAATAGATAACTTTGTGGTTAATATGGGCTAGAATTTTCCAAATTTCAATAGAATCAAACCGTGATAAATATTTTAAAACAGGGCATGGATAAGTACTTTAAAAGTATGAATGCATTAAAGTAGCAGTTTATGGATTGACTAATTTTATTTTGCCCCCTCCCCAAAATGTCATATATTGAACTTGATTTCTCATAAAATCTCAAGTGATGATTGGTTTGCTGGCATTCTCTACCAACATGTGCCCACGACTTGGCACGCATGACTAAAAGAACCAATGCTCTTTACAATTTGTATAGAACATTAGTTCTTTTAGTTGTGGGCACGTACAGAATGCCAGTTTGCTAGTTAATATAAATTTATCTTGGGTCATATGCTAAATTCTAAGCATTTTTTTGTTCATGCTGTTTTTCTTTATCTTTTTTTACTAGTAGAATCCTATGAAAAACCTTCCTGAAAAATGTCATGGTTCAAACAATGATGTGAATTTAGAACGAGGCCCATACCAGGGAATAAATTAAAAAAAAATTTTCTGGGCAACTTTTCAAGCTTGCCTGCATAAAATAGCACTCTAACAATTTTTTTGCATGGGCGACTGCAGATTTACGTGAGCTATTTTATTATTTTTTGGGGCTCTTTTTGGCATTTCGGGGGCTAATTTGCCCTGAGCTCCTGTGTATTTTGTTTACACTGTCCCATACCATCATATGCTTCCATCTATAATAATGGTTAATTAGATTCTTATTATCCTACCTTGGTAGTTGCCACAAGCTCTTCAAACTCCCTGGTCGTCCAGTGTCTGTCCTTGAAGAAGTTTGTGGTGTTGCGTTTGTAGAACAGATCCCAGTTCTTCCTCGCCTCCTTCTCCAGTTTGTTCCGCTTGAACTCCGACACCAGGTTCGTATCGGCGGCCAACTTTTGCTCCTCCTCCTCAGAGAGCTCTCTTGGTCTTGTGGATGCTATCCATCCATCTCCCCCATCTCCTCCTCCTCCTTGACTTGCTTCAGTTCCTTGTGCAGATTTCTCCATCTTCTTCAATTCTTTTAATTATTTACTATATTAGTATAACATTGTTTCACTGATGAGCTTCAGATAGTGTCATTCATTTCCAGTGAAGATTCAAATGATGACGTTTTTGTTTTTCACTTCAATGTTCTCTCAGCAAATACAAAGTTTGATGGATTGAGAGCAGCTGAACTTGAGACGGGAACAAGTCTGCAAACAGATACAGTCAGAATGCAACTCAGCCCGATTCCACTGTATTTATTCATATCGTATTCATAGATTTCCGAACCGCACGCACCAATGAGCAAAGCAGAGGGGTATTATTTTGAGCTTTATGGAACCTTAACATAGTCTTTAATGAATGAATGTGGTATCAAATGTTAGAGGAAGAATCATATTTTATGTCTATCATAATTAATCAAGTATTAAATCAAATTTTACCAGTGCAATTTGTTGTCAAATATCACCAAAAAATAATAAGTTCAGAGGTGAAAAATAACAGTTTATGCTTCTTGCGTCTCACTGATTTTATAATCATTGTAAAGCATGTTTTATACTCTTTCAGGATACGTAGGTTTTATTTTGTTGCGTTGGATAATCGGGTCAGGAGCCAAGAAAATACCACTCGGGTACAAATTAAGAACAACTAAAATGCGAACGAGCATTCCCATTGGATGGTACGAAGGGGTGTGTTTGAAGCGGGCCAGTGATTGGCCTCATTCAAATAACGCAATACCAGGCTCCCCTCGTAACAACGCGCTGTGCGGGGAAAGAGAAATTCTCTCTCCCCCTCTCTCTTCTTCGCGGGACGTGGAGAATCTGCGTGATGCTGATTCAACCAATCAACGGGCTGGATTGCCGCTGAAAGCCAACAATATGATATTTTATTTTGTCTTTTGCTGGTCTTTGTTGGCTCCTGACCCGATTAAGAAATAAACGGCTTCAAAATTGACATATTTGTAAAGTGTATTAAATTACCTTTCATATGGTATAAATATGAAGGAGACGCAAGTACATTTTGTAAGTTTTCAAGCCGAATGAAAAAGAACTTTCAAAAACGAATTTTGTCAAGTTATTACACTTGATTTTCATCTTTTTGTCGTTGTTGAATTAAAAATATAATTATATGGAAGCAAAGAATGACATATTTTCTACAATGTCATATATCACATTGTACAATTGGTTATTGCAAACTGAAGTTATCGCATTTTTAAAATGATGTATCTCCAGCCGAGTACTATTCGGGTGAGAAAGTTCGATCGTTGGAATCTGAATAAAACGAGCGTTTTAGCCTCATTAAAACATGCTTTGCTCTATGACTGGATACAACAAAACAATTCAAAGCTTAATATCATACATTGTAGGATTTCAATCTTTATAAACATCGACTGAGATCCAGAATGTGGCAAAAGTCTCATTTATCAGGTTCATTTTTTAAAACTCTGAAATGTCTAAGTTGCTATTAGTCTGTGGGCCAGAGGGGTCTACCGGTGACCCCCCCTCTGATCCTCCGGCTTGGGTGTCATTTTGTCCATTGACATGTCCAGTGTTAGAAACAAAATGTTAACAAGAAAAAAACTCATTTATACTATGTTTTTTTACTACTTTTTTGGAGGTATGTAAAAACAGCACTTTTTCATTTTTTGCTGCATTTCTTAGGGTTGGTGAAAATTGAGATTGCGTTAAGTGCTCTCATTTCATAATGGCTAAGTCTTTATCAACTAAACATTGCAGATACATTTGTTTACATAACCATAAGACACAGAAAAAGTTTCATGGTCAAAGTTGATTGGCTTAATATAATTATGACGTCATCAAATTTGCATATGAAAAATCACGGGAATTTCCGTAAACAAAACGGTCAAAAAAACAATGTTCTTAGTAAAGTTTTTTTTTTTCACCATGATAATGATGATAATGAGCTTTAACTTATGATGTCTATTTCTGAAAGTATATCCAAATCAGAAATGCTATTATCCTTTGAATATAATGTACAAAAAGGTCATATTTTTATTACGTAATCACCATGCGTCATATATGCAATTTTACGGCATATGATGGCCATGTTGTCTAGGGCGCAAGTGGGTACATATTGCTCCCTCTTTAATTTCTTTATTTAAGGACCAATCACTCTCATATTTGGCACATATGTAGAACTAGTATGGCTCTTCAGTTTGCAATAAGAAGAATTTCAAAAGGTCATCATATGAGGGCGCTATTTACTAAAATTTGATAAAATCATACAAAATCCTATAAATTCTGATAAAAGTGTATTTTGTTCTCTATCTGTCTAATTCCTATAGACCACTTTATATTTTGTTTGCATTATTATGCAAATTCACTTTTCCTTAAATGAAATTTAAAACTGTTATATTGTATCTTATATGTTTTAGGGCCTAAATTAGGCATAACTCCATCTGAATTTTACCTTAAATGTTGAATAGGGATTCAATGCGCTACATACAAACAATGTCAGATTATTCATTTAATAACCCTTTGTATCTAGTCCTGAGTGAGATTTTCAATATTTGTATTATTCTTCTGTCTGGCATCACATTTTTTTTAGAGAACTGTTTACAGTTCATTATTTGGTATACCTACCCTCCAAAAGTGACAGAAACTTCATGTGATAACTAGATGAGTACACAATGTATGCCTTTATGATTACCATGATGACAGAAAGTGGCGAATTAATTAAATACAAATTAAAGTTAACGTCCACATTGAAATATGTTTTAGATCATGAAAAGTTGTCTATAATTTAGAGGCACATGCATAGGAACGTCTGTGTGTGTAAAACTGTCCACTCCTTTTGCTACATTTGCGCTCTTATTTTTTACCAAAATAAACATACTTTGTCTCAATATCATAATAAACGGGATACTTAGTATTTTTCATTAATCACTGACACCTCACAAATGATCTGCTAGCATGAAGGCCTGTGAAAGCATGGCTGTGGCAATAGCTGATGTCAGTTAGATTCCATCTTTCATGTTTGTTTTTCTTCACTGTGAATAAATGGTATAAGTAAATACGGGTGACAAATAGTGTATAATTATATACATGTACCTCGAATTTCATCATGGAACTTAAGCATTACACCGTCTGTCTCATTTACTGTAGTGATCATATAAAATGACAAAGTATCACTATCTTTACGCCACAAAACTTCCTAAAGAATGATAAAAACAAATCAAGCATCTACCTTCTGTGCCATATATTTAAGCTTTTGAAGCGCTTGACCCTAAACCAGCACCATGCAATCACAGAAGAGCACCCCAAACTTGGGCAGGCTGGCTCCTGACCAATGTTATTAATCATGAGCTAAGTTATTAAATTGCCAAAGTCCATATAAGATGGCTTAAACTCAACTGCTGCCTGCATATGGAACCGTAAGCCACTGGCTCATTCTTGACATGACACTTAACCAAACTACTGAAGCAATTTAAATTAAGCTGAAGACCTTTTAAAGAGCACAAGAACAACAAAAAAGTAACCTCTGATATTCAGATCACACTCACTTCAATCCCAAACATACACCCACCAGCAACAAAGCGTTACAGAACCAACTCCCTCCTTTGCCACAAGTTCAAGCTGTTCGAGCGACTAATTCTGACCCGCCTAAGGCAGTTGTAGAACCATCTCTGATGAAAGAGCAGGCAGGATTCCAGCCTGGGAAGTCTTGCACAAGACAACTGCTTATCCTTACCCAACACATAGAAAATGGTTTCCAGTAAGTGTCTTAACTGGAGCTGTGTTTGTAGACATCTCAGCAGCTTATGCTACTCTCAACTACAGGCTCTGCACACACACACTGAATGTGAACAACATGCACCTGACCAACATGGTGAAGACCCAACTCTGTTCAACATCCATGGGAGTAGATCTGTTATTGATACATATCCATCGGGGGGGGGGGGGGGGGGGGGGGGTTGATATATTTATTCATCCCTCCCTGATGAATAGGTATTACGTAAGTATCTACGCCCATGTCAACATCTATGTGAACGATCAACCTGTATCTGCCCTGAGACCAGAAGTTTCATTTTTGCAGACGACATGTGTATTACCACCAAAAGTGATGACTTCCCTAAGGCAGAAGCCACCTTATGTGAGGGACTTACCAACCTACCCTTGTACTACAAAGAGAACCATCTGAAGGCTAAATCAACTAAATCTCAAATATGCGCCTTTCATCTGAAGAACATGCATGCAAACCAGAAACTAAAGATCACTTGGAATGGGACTAGACTGAGACACTGTGATAGTCCTGTCTACATAGGGGTGATCTTTCAAAAGTACAAGGCCCATATCACCAAGCTCAAGGGGAAGGTCAGGTCCAGGAATGCCGCTCTAGGCAAACTGAGCACATCCAAATGGGGTGCAAACCCGACAACAATCAGATCTTCCGCTCTGGCTCTCTTTTTACTATGTTGCAGAATATGCCTGCACGGGTGTGGGAAAGCTTAGCACATGCAAAGAAGAACACAAGCTGCCGTTATATCACATGATGTATAAGACAAACGAAGACTGATAACATCTGGCATCGCACCCCCTGCCTGAAATAAGGAGGGCTGCTGCTAGCCAGAACGAACGACTGAGACAAACAGAGGACGAAGAACACCCACTCCATGACCACCCAATGCGTCCTCTGCGCTTTAAGTTACAGAAAAGCTTCATTTCATGATACGTTGAAGCCCTGGACTACATGTACAGCGTGTCTTCAACATGTTCAAGAAGGCTAAAACTATGGAAAAAGAGGCTGAGCTCTAGGACATGCCAGTAGCGTATGCTTTTTAAAATGGTTCCATCAGAGAAACGGTCAGCAGGATTTAACCAACCCTGGGTGACTTTGCGTTGCCTTAATAGGCTTTGGCAGGTGTGGGAAGATGCAAGCCAACATGTTGAACTGGGGATATATCGAAGGTGCAACAGAATGCGAGTGGGGTCAGGCCCCTCAGATCATGGACCACCTGCTTAGTTGTGATCTGGTACATGGAATGTGCACAATCCAAGATCTGACAGAGGCCAATTTGGGTTTGTTATAATGCTATGATTTCATATAAACATGATAAAGAGATAAAATAAACTTAAATGTTTGATTGGTCTGGCCAGGGGAGGGAAAGGGGAGGGAAAGGGGAGGGGTATGCATGATGCAGGCTGTGAATTAAATAAACAAATCTCAAATTATAGTATTATAACAAACCCGATTTAATTTTCGGATTAACGAGCCCTATTTTATTTTCGGACTAATGAACCTTCAGAATAACGAACCCGAGTTTTTTTTCTCGGATAAACAAACCTTCAGAATAACGAACCCGATTTTGTTTTAGGAATAGCGAACGAATAACGAACGTTCGGAATAACTGAACCTTCGCAATAACGAACCTTAGGAATAACGGACTGTAACCGTTTATCCTTCGTGTAAAGTGTGTTTGCTCTGCCATCGTTTCCCACATAGTGGATGCAACAGTGAATCGATATCAACAATGTTGCCATAAAGTGGCATGTTAGGTCGTGATGCTTCCAGATCATTTAGGACTCTGAGGAATGCCAAATTATATTGATCGGCTACAACTTTATCTTTACGACTCCCATGTGTCAATGACTAATGGAATGTATCCACTTAATTGCTCTAAAAAAATCTGATGTAAAATCCTGCATGATGAATATGAATATGAATAGTATGCTTCATCTTTATTTCAGAAAAAGAGTTGCAGAAGATACAAACAATTCTTTACACACAGACTTCCCGGCCTATAAGTTTGGTAAACTCTGTTTCCCTGGTAACTCCAAACTTATAAACATGAAGTTCCCTTTTTATCAAATGTGAACTTTTTTATTTAAAGACATGTTCACCCTTGTTAATGAGACGTAGTATGCTGTTCCCTTTTCTGACAAAAAGGATGGTCCAAGCAAACAATTTGTTTCTTTTTAAATATGACTAGATGTATAATAGCCATTTTGTGTTTGTTATGTTTTTATTTTATATTCGTAAATAGATTAACAGGGCCTGTACGTAAAAACATTATAATATGTATCGCAATGTATTTCTTAATTCATTTTCAAGGTCACATCCAGAGTTTTTGCCTTAATTAGCCCCTACAAAATATAAAATAGTATACATACATGTCCTTGAAAGTATAAACTTACAAACTAATGTAAGAAAATCGAGTTGGCAACATAAAATCATCAGTTTGAGACAATAACTCATAATGAGGAGGGATCAAATAATGAACTGTCAATGAGACTTATTCATTTTTTTCTCTTCTCTGAAAACAAATTATTCCAAAAATAATAATACAAAATATTGAAAAACGAGTTTCTGGCAAGATGTCCTCAGACATTTTGTCTTTATTTGATATCGTAATAAATATGATATCGGAAATCTCACTCAGGACTAGCATCATAGAGTTAGGATTAAATAAATACTATAATCGAAATAGTTTGTAAGTATATAGCGCAGCTGTATTCCCTACTTCAATTTTTAAGGTAACATTTAGATGGAGTTATGCCTAATTTATGCCCTAAAACGTATAAAAATACAACATAACAGTCTTTAATGTCATCCTAGGAAAAGAGAATTTGCATAATAATGTGAACGAAATATCAAGTTGTCTATACAAATCAGACAAATAGTGAAAAAAGCGTCATTATATTGGAATCTATGGGATTTTTAATGTTTTTATCAAATTTTAGTAAATAGCGCCCTCATATGATGACCCTTTGAGATTCTACTTATTGCAAACTGAAGAGCCATACTAGTTCTACATATGTGCCAAATAATAGAGTGATTGGTCCTTAAATAAAGAAATTAAAGAGGGAGCAATATGTACCCACTTGCGCCCTAGACAACATGGCCATCATATGCCTTACAATTGCATATATGACGCATGGTGATTACGTAATAAAAATATGACCTTTTTGTACATTATATTCAAAGGATAATAGCATTTCTGATTTGAATATACTTTCAGAAATAGACATCATAAGTTAAAGCTCATTATCATCATTCTCATGGTGAAAATAATAAACTGTACTAATTAACATTGTTTTTTTGACCGTTTTGTTTACGGAAATTCCCGTGATTTTTCATATGCAAATTTGATGACGTCATAATTATATGAAGCCAATCAACTTTTACCATGAAACTTTTTCTGTGTCTTATGGTTATGTAAACAAATGTATCTGCAAAGTTTAGTTGATAAAGACTTAGCCATTATGAAATGAGAGCACTTAACGCAATCTCAATTTTCACCAACCCTAAGAAATGCAGCAAAAAATTAAAAAGTGCTGTTTTTACATACCTCCAAAAAAGTAGTAAAAAAACATAGTATAAATTAGTTTTTTTCTTGTTAACATTTTGTTTCTAGCACTGGACATGTCAATGGACAAAATGACACCCAAGTCGGAGGATCAGAGGGGGGGTCACCGGTAGACCCCTCTGGCCCACAGACTATATCTTCTGAAGATGAAGACATATTTTCAACTACAAATAGGAACAACCTGCACAAAAGTTGATACAAAGAGTGTAAGAACAGCTTTTTTTAAAGTTAAGAGCTTACCCTTATTTTAGTAGATGCCAGTGCCCAGTGGCCACCAGAATGTTTAATTTGGCCACTAGAAACACTTGTATTTGCCGCAAACAAATTAGGATCTACAACACACACCAATTCTCTATGTCTATGAAGGTAGTCTATCTTCAGGATGTGCCATTTTGGCCACATAAAAGAAAAGCTGAATGAGAAAACGATGGATGAGATTCACATTTCAGGAAAGAAAATTAACCAAAGACAATCATCATCATCATCATCATCATCTGTACGGAAGGGTAGGTTGATGTCCTGTTGGTCTTCCAGTCTTAAACAGTTGGTGTGTTGCTACAAATTTGAACTATGGGTGGGCGGTCGCATGAGACAGATTAATGTAGTTTAAATCTTTCATCCCACCAAAATTTGTCCAATCGATTCTTAAAGATATCCAATGATGGAGCTATAACAGTGTCCTGAGGTAGACTGTTCCAGTCGTTTATAATTCTAAGACTAAAGAAATTTAGTCTGACATTTAAGCGGCATCTGGGCTGGAAAAGCTTAAAGGGACTTAGTAACATTGTCCAAATCCTCAAAATAAATTTTTCATTCTAGCAGTTCCCTCATACCTTGTTGTATTCGTATTAACAATAAAATCATGGGACAGGTTTCGGGTTTTCAAATTTCCCTTTTGTTACAAAGATATGTACGATCGAAGTATTCAGATAAGAAAAACTCCGGGCGAGTTTTTCTTCTGTGTACAAAGTGAGTGCAGTGAGTTGTTGAATATCACTTTGCATTTTCGCTCATTACTTGGGCATGCAATGTCCATTTGACTTAAAATGTTCACACAATACCCTGTGGACATATGAGATAACAATAATATACATTGCATCAACCATTCATCACTTTTTGCACATGTCAACAAAGTTACTAGATCCCTTTAAAGGTGTGAACTCTTGTGGATTGGTACTCCGCCCGCGAGAAGAAATGCTCTGGTGAAACGTTGTCGAGGCCATGGAGGATCCTGTAGACCGGGATCATGACCATGGGGAAAATGCACGCGCTGTCCTTGCCAATAGTGTTCGTTCATATTATATCTACGTACAGAACCATATTGCGACAGTGCATATTTTTTCATGCGGCGCGCATACCAGTGAACATTGATGGGTGTTATTGAATTCACTTTGACCCTGTCGTTATTGGCTACGACCCGACGCTCTCGGTATTAAAATAAATAAAGAAATAGAATAGTCCCACGTACAATGTCATGTGTAACATACAAAGTATTTTACACATGACTAGACAGAACAGGTATGGGAAAATGAAACATTTTTAGAAGATTGGAGAAATAATTTTGTACACGACTTCTCACATGTTCACATTTAAAATCATAAAATTTCATTAATAAATGTGCAATAAAAATTTACTTCTGATTGGTTGATTTAAAATGAGAAAAGATTGTCATTGATAGGTTTGGATATAAATGAAATTGAAAAATGAAAAAAACATTTTTTAATTAAAAACTTTAAAAAAAGGATTGATCACGACAGTATGATTAGATTATTAAAGGGACTGTCCCCCTTTTACAAATCGTCTGAACAGTTTCTAGTTGATGGATCCATGGGGATGAATGTAACACGCACACAAAAAATCAGATCGAACAGCCCTGTAATTTGGATTCTACGAATGAAAAACGAATGCGTCCCTCCATCAAACTATATATCGGTCAATAAAGGAGTTTAACTGATTTAGCATAATATTACAACAATATTGTACTTATTCTTGTAAAGGTATGTCACAGAAAAAGATCTAAACCAGAACGTCAATGACGTAGCGCTCATCCGGCATATCTCGCAACATCAAATATCGCAAATTTCATGTGGTACACTTTTCAACTGGTCAAAAAAAAAAAATTTGATGCCCTGGAAGGGACATAAAAAAAATAAATAAAAAAATTAGAGTGAAAAAAATATAAATTTGACGCCCCGGAAGGGACATGGGAAAAAAAAAAAAAAAAAAAAAAAAACAAACTTTTTAGCAGCGCTCTTCATTTCCACTACTACTAGTACTAGTTTCATAAATTATGTTCTCTTAACCCTTTAGCCCTCAAACCACCCGTACCCTCCCGTCCATTTTTCCCGCGCTCTAGTATCCCTTATATGCATATTACGGGGTAACTGTGATCAGCGCCGTCCGTAGGACGGCGCTGTGAAGACGAGACGTTACAAAATTTTGAGAAATTTTGCGACGGGTGGTTTCAAGAACTTTACATCTATTATTATTATTAGTTTTTTTTTAGTTCTAGACATGAATTAAACCTTCAACCTACCTTGCTTGCTATTTAATTTGTTGCAAAAGAATGATAACTTACCTCAAATTGATGATGATGATGATGATGACTGTTATTTCCTTCGTCTTTGTTTGCTGCATGCAATGTCAGGTGACCGAAAACTCGTCGGCAATGCATAGCGCATGCGCGGGGCGATCGGTTGACTAATACAATAAGCCAGGGACTGTACTCCGTACTCACATGTATGGTACGTAGTACAGGGGTGCATTGCCGACAAGTTTTTGATCACCTGATATTGCATGCAGCGAACAAATTCGGAAACCATTTTCGTCACTTCTGTAATCTTGCCAGTTTTATTATAGTAAATTTCAGTATAAATAAAACGAATGGAGCATCAGACATTTTACGATTTGGATCATTGATGCCCATGCATAACATAATTCGTAAATATGAACCGAGATATGTTATTTAAAGTATGATTTATTTTTATTTTTTATAAGTGTGTTTGCCGTTAAAGCCTATAAAGTGTTACCATCACGGTATACACACCTCAGTATGCCAGGCGCCGTACTACGTACGGCGCCTGGTTAGGTTAATTACGGGGCTGCAATTGTGCGTGTGGTATCAATGGGTTTCTACACTAAACATTTGTAATATAAAGTGTATGCCTCTCGTGAACCATCTTCATGCAAATTCCATTCAAACACAGCGATGCATAGCACCGGGCGAACACAGATGCGCTAGTCGATCTTGCCTGTAGATAAGACATTGACAATATGAAGATAATTCTTGTTTGACGATGATTTTCACCAAATCCTGGGCATCTAACAGAGTGATATCAACGCCGATTCCGATTATTCAGATATAAGTATCTGTTTTAGCTATTTGTATGAGTTTTATCGTCAAATTTATCATAGCTTTCAATTACTTACGCGAAAAATGCTATGTGGGACTGGGACAGTGATTACACTCTTCTAAATCCGAGTAAGTATTTGGCTTTAGCAGCTGACTAGCTGGCTTGTGTATATTTTCAACAATTGATTTTGATATATGTTATGCGCCATCTTATAATCTCCAAAATATTTATAACTTGTAATTGACAAAACTCAACTTGTAAAGAGTTATTTCATTTTGTTTGGATCAATGTCTAAAATACATCATTTTGTCACGGAGCTCTGAGGAGTAAGCTGGTATGTTTCACACGGCCTCTGAGTGCTAAAGGGTTAACTTGATTTCAATTGTAAAATTACTGTAATTGTAACAATATTTTTGTTCTATATGACTGTAAAATGTATTATATGTTGGAAATGAAAAATAAATAAATAAATGAAATTAAATAATGCACAATTAACCGTTTATTAGATTTAGGTCTAGAACTCCACGAAAAAGAGATTTCAAGCCCTAATTTTTTCAGGCATGCTATTAAATGACATTTTCTTTCATATAAGACAATAACCTCGCAACTTTTTTAATTTGGCTTGCAAAAGAGGGACTGTCCCTTTAATTTATTTGTCATTGATTTTACTTTTTAGAAATTTTAGTGAAACAGTATTTCTTATGAAGACTTATCAATACCAACACAC
>JBAMJV010005103.1:0-110128 GCA_037951105.1 Echinarachnius parma | reverse complement strand
CCGATGCTTCTATTTGTTTGCGAATGTACCGTGTTCAACATCGCTGAATGCGGGGAGAGCGAAACAGAGAACAAAAGGATCGCTGATGCGTACCTGGCAATTTCGACAAATTTTACGTTGCCTGATTTGAAAGACGAAATACACGTTGATTCATTGGGGATTATATCTAAAACCTCTTGCAACTTTACAAATATGTCTTACAGATTACAGAATACATATTGATAACACGTTTGAATATGCCAAAGGCCATATAAATACATTCGAATGAACCCCATCACCAAAACAAGATCAAACATGGCTTCCACTTACAAATGAATATCACACATTAAAACAACACCCGTGTATAAAACTAAAGTAACTAGCCGAATGCAGAGGAACCAATATATGAGCGCATGGCATAGAGTACCGAAGTGTGACGTCAGAGCTATTCATTGCCATGGGTGATGGTTCTAAACAATGTCAGGCAAGTAATGAATTGGTGATCTAGCGGTTGCTAAGAAGGCAATCGTCCGGCTCCAACCCACTACTAAATGCCAGAATGAAAGGACAAGTTGTTTAGAACCATTACTATGCCATAACAAAAGCATGTGACGTCACTACTTCGGTACTCTATAGCGACGGAGGGGGGGGGGGGGGGGGGGGTTGACAACTGCGGTGACAGAGAAATGTATCAATATAAGCCTTTACTCTGTGCAGTCGTGTTCAGAGTGGCAGATGGTTGTCATGGGATATCTTTTGTTCTCTTTCATGAGAACAATTTTACAACCATTGCATCAAGGAATTTCTAATCGATGTAACAAGAATAATAAGTAACCATTCAGTCCTTTCAATTCGATGAATACACGTCTTTCTCACTTGACCGTAGTATTGCACATGTGAAAAACGTAACTGTGAACAGGGAGCAGGGGCCCGATTACGGACCAGCGACATTACCATGGTAATTAGCATCATTGGCTCTAACTCATTGATGTCAATATGCTAGAATTACGTACAAATAAATAGAACGTAGCAGAGCACACATACCGCCCTTACTCATTCAGCAGTAAAGCATATCTAGAGATCAGTGGAACTAGGTCTGGTCCTGGGTCATGATCCACTGGTGTATTGGCCTCTACATGCAGCTTGAATGCCAATACACACATATAATTGCCTTTTGTCTGACTTTGTGCAGAGATTTTGTCCCTCTATGTAGGGAAATGTGGAAGCTCCGCTTTTTTAAATATAACTTTTGCGAGTCGATTCTCAATATTCAGAGGCATCTGCAGGGTAATTTAACTGATGACATTTGTATCCAAAATGTATTCTGTAATCTATAAGACATATGTGTTAAGTTGCAAGAGGTTTTGGATATAATCCCCAATGCATCAACGTGTATTTCGTCTTTCAAAACAGGCAACGTAAAATTGCCAGATACGCATCAGTGATCCTTTTGTTCTCTGTTTCGCTCTCCCCGCAGTCAGCGATGTTGAACACGGTACATTCGCAAACAAATAGAAGCATCGGACAATCCCCAGGGGTCAAACTTTGGAGGCGCAAAGGACCCCTTTATACACGGGTACACCCCGGGAGACTCATATTTTTGGATTTGTTACATTCTCCTCTAAATATTCATATGTTCAACAATCAGTACGCTTTTCGATGCACAAAAGACCTCTGAGCTGCCGGTCTAGTCGTGCTTGTACTTATTAAACGTTCACAACCAAGATCACTAAAATAACGATGACATTCTAAAACGTATGATGTAAAAAATAAACGACCTATCAGAATCAGAGTATGAATGTACGAAAAACCCTTCTCGGCGACTTCCCAAATATATATCCCTGTGTTTTGTGATAGTTGTTACTTGTACGAAAACTTCAGAAAACAAATTTAATTATAAAAAAAAAAAAATCAAATTAGTTTGAACTAGAGTTGCGGAGTTTATAGTAGGGTGCGAGCACGTGTTGCTTTCTTGTCACCATCGCCACTCTATCGTGAAGGATCTGTTAATTGAATCTCCGATTATTCAGATTACACGCCTTTTTGTGTCGGGTAACTGCAAGTTGCGTGGCTGGAGTCAACCAACACCAGGTGTAAGGGGTGGGGCGAGGTTGGGGGCAAAGAAGGGTGTTTTTGTTGTTGTTGTCGATGTTGTTGTTTTTGTTGTTGTTGTTGTTGTTGTTGTTGTGGTTGTTGTTGTATTTGATAATTATAGGTGATTAATTAAGGTTCTGAATAGTTTCGCCAAGGGAGGAATGCAGGGATCAGGATAATCTTTGGACATGGGTCCCGTTGCAGAAAGAGATGCAATCGATTGCAAAGTTGCAATTAATTGCAAGTCAGAACATTTCATAGAGCTGTATATTTGCTTATATACAGCTCATTTGGTCACATGATCGGACTTACATGATCGGACTCTTTCTGCAACGGGGCCCTTGTCTCACGTCTGAGCTGAATGGGTGACAGGAACAACTAGCGAACGCGACTATCACACGAGCAGCGGCAGCTAGTGACTGCAGCATCCTCCTGTCTGCCTGGACGCGCAACTATTCTTCCACTAGTTCTTGTTGACATTCAGACGTGGGACCTTGGCATAGTCATAATTGATAAGGCCCGGTCACATATCACCGGCTAGCGTCAACGGATGCCCGACGGAGATTAAAAGTTTCAATCCGTTCGTATATTATGCGTTTCTTGTCCATTCCTTGACAGGCGATGCACGTTGTTCTATCCGGCGGAATGTTTTGTGCATGGAGCAATGGAGACGACTTTCGCCACCCGATAAGTATTTGATTTCGCATCCGTTTACGCTATCCAGTGTTATGTGACCTGACCTAATAAGCATGGAAGGGCACAATTTGTCATGTTTTTCCTAAACAATTTGAATGGTGTTGCATTTTATTTGTTTTTGTATTTGATTATGTTATCACAAGTTTAACAGTGATCTGGTGATTGGGGGTACGAGTGAGCACAAGGGAAATTTTCACCTCGTCCCCACACCCATCCACACAGTCATACACACCCACGCAACTTACTGAATATCATACTTATACAAGCCGTGTTATAGCTCGTGCGCGAAGAGATTCATAATTATATTACACACACACCATGCACATGGGCAATTAAATAAATGATACATCCCCTTCGACCCCTTATCTACAAGTACAAACATACATCCCAATAAAAATAAATCCCGTTGGAATCCCATTTTCTTTGCTCATTTTTAATCAAAAATAAATCATGTGAAAGTTTACTTGTTATTTTGCAACACTGAATGAAGGAACCATGGATGCGTTTAAAGTGATCCAGGTAAAGTGTCTAACTCCACGAAAAATACTTGGAGCTTCCTCGTTTCTCTTCTGTCGTGTTGTTTAGCTTACGGTAAGAGAATAATAAAATAGGGTTAGATATTTTCAAATGTCCCTTTAGTATGAAGATAATTATCATTGAAAATCATTATTTGAAAAGCGTTGATCAACGCTTTTCAAAAAAAGTACAATTGTTGTAGCTAAACACGTCCGAGCCAGCACGCGTGGGAAATCATGCACCTTCCAGTGATCCATTCAACTTGTTATAATGTAATAAAGCTTCTACATACCCATTTTACATTGTTGGTTTGCTAATTCTGATATTCATTATTATATTAATGTCAATAAGTTGTAGTTAAAAAAGGGAAATTCCTTGACAGGCCAATGGCCTTTGCATTTCCCTCACATCCACTATACTTATTCTTGCTATATCTCTCATGTTCTTGTATTAATGTGTGTAGATTTTAGATGTCATGTATGTTATGCTCTTGAATAACTTGTTTTTGCTTTGTTTCCAATGTACATTATATTCCATTGTATTTTTTAAAGAGATGTGAAATAAAACTTAATTATTGGGATATAACATTTATGATAAAATGACATGCGTTCCGGGGACGCTTTTTGAGTCTTTTCGATGGTATAAATGTCCGTCAGAATCAATCGTGAGTAAGCGATAAAACCTCACGTCAATTGCAATCCTTTTCCTATGTTCCTAGTCAATAAGGGTATTTATTATAATTATTTCAGTGAAATTGAAATAGTTGTATAATACACTTGCGTTATGACATTAAATTTAAATTTATTTTTTGTATGATCAAAATTATGGCAAATTTTTTACTATAATCATCATCTGATTTATGAGTTCACATTTCGTGTGTTTGTTTGTTTGTTTGTATGGTGACAAACAATAATGGCAATTTTTACAATAATCATGATTTGAACTATGAATACAACATTTCTTAACTATTAAAGCTCATATATAACGTTATGAATTCTCGAAGTTAGTCTTATGTACAACAATATTGCAACACAAATCAAATTTAAACTCACATTTCTAAAAACACATTTCAGATTATTTTTTCAGATAGTCTACCAATGCTAGTTAATTGTATGCGCATTATTCATTGGTAAATCGTTCCATAGATTGAATAAGAAAGTGATTGTTTTTTAAGTTTAGGTGTATCATTTACAATGCATTTATCTCTGTTTCGTGTTTAATGATGGTGTTCCTTTAATAAGTTATCAATTGATGTATGAAGTAATTGATCATTCATTGTATTAATCATGCATACATACAACCAAATTTAAGGGAAACTCTTAACAAAACATCCAACATGGATATAATTGCAAAATATATTTAGTTTAATGTTGATATTAAAAGTAATATAACTCCAACATACCCATAATTATTTAGTAACTTGTATAATAATCAATTCATTTAGAAGGAAAAAACGTAAAATAGAGAAAAGCGAGCGGGGAAGAGGGGAAATTATTTAAAAAAAACATTGTGCAAGTTTGTCATAATGATTGTGTTGGTTTTGTTCGAATTCAAAATGCCAATATCGACGATTAGACGAATTAAAATGGAGATAGAATAGCAAATTACGTTCGTTCTAAACATTATCAATGACATTACGACATCTTTGACAAATATTTCCACAAATGAAAACGGCTTATATTTTGCCAGTGGGTGTCCTTGTCAAAAGATACCAATTTTAATCTGCGTTCTTATCCCATGTATCCTATATATGTTACGTGTATAATGTATTTTATTTGTAAGCTGCTTATCTTTCATCCAATTGCCTACATACTTGTCTCTGCTTGATTGAATTTCCTTTTAGTCGCAATATCGTACATGAATCTTGAACTGTTTTTTTTTTTTTGATGTAGGGCATTATCTCGCGGCGGTTTTTAAAAGTATAATATCTTGCTTTTCGTCGTCAGAAGAATAACAAAATAATAAAAGTTTTAATACGTTTGTAACGTTGAAAAAAGACGTAACACAAATCACATACCAGCTTCACAAACATGAATTACTGATTATACTACATAATTGTTACTATGGATAAAGAGTTAAAGTAACAGTGACGTGTTTTACAAAATGATTTAGACGGCAGCTGCCTCATAGATATTTTATGGGAAACCTGATATCCTAATAACACAGAAATGTTGTTAAAGGGATAGTTAAGTTTTGGTATAGAGGGCGCTGCACGAAATATTTTTTTGTGTGCGATAACGAAAAACTGAGCGTAAAATCTGAAAGAGCATACAAGTTTAATGACAGAATAAACTTTATTTTATCAAAATCGGTTCAGAAGCGGCTGAAATATCAATAAATATATCAGATCGAAATAAATCTGGGGCCCAGATTTATTCGATGTTTTTTTTTTAAACTTTAAAAATGCTTACACTTTTTCAAAAGAGGTTTTTAAATAGTTGTTAATGATCTCTCTATTTAATCAGTATTTCAACAAAACATCACATGCATAATTTTGTATGTAAAAAGGTTGAACTAAACCAATGGTTTTTTAGAGAGTGCCCTATGGTGTTTGAATGACTCTTTTTTTTTTTTATGATAACAGGCTTTTTACTTAGTGGTTTAAAATTGTCTATACCTTTCGAGCATACATGAAAGAGATGTGAAATAAACTGAACTGAGCATGGTGGAGTTATAACTATTAGTTTGTAATGTTATTGTGCAGGTTTTGGTTACTAAAGCTCAGCCTTCCCAAAACTGTACTACCCTTTTAAAACAACAGAATACAAACAAACAAAAATAACTTAGTAAGCCAGCAACTCCAAATTCATTAGTATAACAGTCCGCACGGACACTTTACAAAAAAAAAGGAAAGAACATTTTTAGCCACCCACTGTTTAAATTCGATATGCAACACACAAAATAAGAGAGTCAATTTAGGGCCTAAGCTTTCGATCCGAGCAGAATCTTCGTCGGAGGTAAAATGACCAACACAAACATGAGAAGAAAAAAAGCAAGAGATAACACAAAGAAAGAAATGATGTGTCGGCGGAGCTAGGTATTGTTGCCGGAGAAATTGTCGCCAGAGATTTATTTCCGGAACTACATGTATAAGAGGCCGGTCATATTCATAAATTTCTACTTGCTTAGTTGCATGCTAAGGTTATTAGTTGGAAGGCGTAGCTAGGTACTAAACACGTGATAATGTAATTTAGTGGGTACCTAAGTCTAAAATCGGATCCATATGGTGGGGGTGGGGACAAGGAAACTGTTTGTTGCTCACTAGAACGTATCTTTGAAATAGACCTTGAACAAAAGCTAGCGGGGTTTTATGCATATGGGGCCTGGATGAGTAGAATCTCTAACAACGGAGGAAATGTCGTAGTAGCAAATATCAACGGAGCATATTTTCACATAATTATTAGGACAATAAGCATATACATGTATGTACATGTAGGTGTTTGGTTCCTATAAGACCTTCGTGGCAATTGAAAGATAATGCGCGCATACTCGCCTATAACAGTTGTCAAAAACTATTTATCAGATTATCATCGTGGCGGTAGGTTCGGTTGTCGCCGCATCTGTCACGCATGTATACGTGTAGCTAGGCGAACGAAGTGGGGCTGATGGCTCATAGGATATGCGCCCGCATTAAGACGGAGGGGGTGGGGGGGGGGGGGGCGATTTATAGCCAAGATTTTCTAAACACATCAATATTCGGGAAAATTCAACTATAATGACAAAATTAACTCCTTGTCAGGTACAATTCCTTTTTCCGAATAATATCTTATATTAATTTTCATGCAAGATCATTTAGTTTACAGAAAAATCATATTTAGTTTCCAGTCAAAATCATCTCATTCTTATTGGAATGCCTCTTTTAGTGGGACAGACGTGCGATGAAGACGTTTAATTTGTGTTTTGTTTTTGTTTATGTAGGTTTGACGGATCGTGTGTTTTGTTTCTTGAAAACCAGAAGTCTTGGGAAAAATCCCCCCTCCCCCCCCCCCCCCCCCCCCCAAAAAAAACCAAAAAAACATCAACCTTAACTTAACTAACACACAAACAAACTCTTGGGACAATATGCCCGCACACGCCCGCACGTCTGTGGAAAACATACAGCGCTCAAGACACCCCAATTACATTAATGATTAAGCCCTATTATCTACAAACCTGTCACGTTCTTGAATTCCTACAATTGCTGACCCCTTTCGATGTCAGACAGGGTCAACATAGATGGGGGCGGAGTGCAATTAGACGGATGATATATGTATATCTTATTTTAATTGTGTAAAAATGATGGCGGGGACATGCATGTAATGTAATAATTATGCTTGGTGGTGTAGCTACGGGGGGGGGGTGGGGGGGGGGAACACGTCCCACAACAATTTGACAAAAACGACTTTGTAATCAAAGAAACCCACTTATAATTCCCATGCCCCCCCCCCCCCCCCCCTCCCACCCTTATCAGTCCGGCCACAGACATCTAATTTATAATTTATAATTTCTGCTATACCTAGATTATTTATTAGTGATGACTGAATTCAATCTGCATTTTCTAATGTCTTTTAAAATTGCATAAGTTTCGATAAGTCTCTATTATAACATATAGACCTATACGAGTATACTCACTTGTAGGCAGACCCGTAGCCAGGGGTGTGCGTTGGGTGTGTACGAACCCTCCACCCCCTCCCCCCAAAAAACAAAACAATTTTTTTTTTTTTGCCGGTCTCGAGTCCACTTTTTATCGGTCTCAACCTTATAAACCAATGGTCTCGAACCCCCCCCCCCCCCCACACCTGATTACATAACTTAACTCGTGGTCTTGGTCTCGGCCTCGAAAATTGTTGGCAACGGACCCCACCCCCCCCCCCCCCCCCCTCCCTTTTGAACAATTCTGGCTACGGGCCTGTTGTCGGTTCTGTTCCTTTATGTCCACTATACGGTCATGAACTGTCGCTGACAAGTTCACTCAGGAAATGTGTCAGGGAAATTATATTTATATTAATACATCTATATAGCACATTGGAATACAACCTAATTGGTCACCCTGGGTCGAACCGACCGACCATGGACGCGACACGCAGCGAACAGTCCAAGGCTTGACCAGCGGGCAATACTAATTGCGTTGATTGTCGAAGGCGATTCGATTGGAATTCATATTGGATGACCAACACCTTGTTTATGCAATGACCCATTTTAATTTGCGTGACGGATAGGTAAGGGGGCTCAACACAAATTAGAGAGGCACTGGGAAATTGTCCTGTTTGGGATTTACTGAACCCCCCTCTCACTCCTATTGGGAGAATAATCACACAAGAAACACATTATACTGTAATAGGTTCGATTTATACAGCGCCTGATATGATATATGGTATCATATCTAAGCGCATGACACTAGTTTCATATGATACACTAGTATCATATCTAAGCGCATGACACTAGTTTCACCCCGGTCATAGGATACAATGTAAACCAGCATACATTGTGTGCACCATCTCCACTCCCTGGGGAGCATTCCTTCCAAGCGGTTCATGAGCATTGAGAAGATCCTTCACATAAAGGAGTTTTTTCCTATTACCAGGTCCCCATTTTATAAATACACCTGGGTAGAGAGCAGCTATATCAAAGTTGTTTTGTTGAAACACAAACGCGGTGGGCAGGGTTTGAACTCGGGATCTCACGATTCGAGAGCGCGCACTCTGCCACACGACATCCCGCATATGCATTGAACTTATTATGATCATTTATTATTTTTGGTCCAGCATTTATACTTCATTTATACCTCATTATAGAGTCTTAATCCCCCTCTCATGATACCCCTTCTTATATGCCACTGACTTCACCCTTAGAAATATGTTTTTATTGTAATAATGTATTATTATAGTTGACCGATATGTTGTTTATGTCATGGCCCATTTTCCATTTATAGATCGTGGCGGTCACTGAAATTAATGAGTGCCCTCGATTTGCGATGGGTTCTCCAGACCTTTTGGGTCCACGTTATAACACTAGATTACAGTTATGTATTATAACTTATTACGCTACATGCATGGAAATATTAAGGTCTCTGCTCGAAATGCTACCACACGTGTTTTAAATCACAATTTCGGGTCCTGATGTTGCCATCTAAATAGTTTGAACATTCAGAACTAGTCTAGTTTTTGCGTACATCATCCACTGAGCCAATGTGTATTTCGCATATAGTGCACAATAATTAGGCGTTTAATAGCAGGTTGACTCCGCGAGTCGTAGCAAGGTTAGTTTGTACACACAGCGTATAGCATGCACTGAACCAGTGTTTATATCGCACCGTGCGCAAGGCGATCGTAAGATGGCACCTGCACACCTACATATAATGGTTAGGAATATCTGTATGGCTTAAAGGAACTACAGCGTCTAGATGGCCTAATTTTCACAATTCGGCTCTCTATAATTATGTAATTTTTCCCGAGGAAAAAGATTTTGGAAGTCATTTCTCATGAAATCAATCAATTTTGGGGTAATTAGTAAATATCTAATTGTCCTGGGCACGCCCCTTTTAAATCGCCAAAATGTGACGTCATCTAAAGAACGGACTAATGAACTAAATTCTGTAGATGACGCGTCATGACGTAATCCAATGAATTGTCAATCACATGTCAATCACGCTGCCGATTCCGGACCCTAAATGTGGGTGGGGCGTAAACTGGCTGCTAAGTGAGATTTGGCATCAGAAAACTAGTCTTAAAGGGACAGGTCCACTTTTACAAAACGTCTGAACAGCTTTCAGTTGACGGATGGGGATCAATGTAACACGCAAACAAAAAAAATCAGAGCGAACAGCCCTCTAATTTGGATTCTACGAATGAAAAACGAATGCGTCCCTCCATTTAAACTATATATCGGTCAATAAAGGAGTTCAACTGATTTAGCATAATATTACAACAATATAGTACTAATTCTCGTAAAGGTATTGTGAGGCCGACATTTGTTAACGTATGTCACGGAAAAAGATCTCAAAAAGAAAAAATATATAATTACATGTAGTCAGTTTAAGCGATGTTTGGGTATTTTGCTTGGTAAACGCTCACACATTAGTACTTATGCGCGAGTCACGTAGCTAGCGCGGGTCACGTAGGGGTCATGCATACCGATTTGGCACTCCGTGAAATCTATGTACAAACTTACTCACCGGCCGAAAATACGTATGTACCTAATTAACCGACGTCCCTCAGTTTATTCAGTTTTAGGTCTATAACTCCACGAAAAAGAGATTTCAAGCCCTAATTTTTTCAGGCATGCTATTAAATGACATTTCCTTTCATATAAGACAATAACCTCGCAACTTTTGAATTTTGGCTTGCAAAAGTGGATCTCTCCCTTTAAATCACTACTATGTTTATTTTCATGGATTTTTTTTCGGCAGACCTATGTTTTAAGTCATCAACTATGGAATAAGTGTCAAAGTACGTTGTATTCTTTAGGTCCTTTAAGGACTATATAATGTAGATAAGTGTCGATCTTGCCATGAACAAAAACAAATACGGCTTAATTCCTTTGGTCAGCGACGTATTAACCCGAATACCCGGGTTCGAGCCCTATAGCGGAGATTATCAACCACAACGACTACGTGCACTTTCAATTCGATAATTATTTAAAGAAAACACGCGTCGTGATGTTTTCATCTGTATTGTTTCCAATTATTTGTATTCGCCAGAAATGTGAATGCTCCAAGTCGATGCATTATAATTGGTTAACTTAGTTGGGAGGAGGAGACAAGGCCGCTATAAAGTGATGAGAATAACTCGGTTAATCAAATCAAAAGAGCGAAATCGGAGAGATTGGAAATGCTGAGTGATCCGTCTTCGGCTTTTGACTGCATGCATTGGGCCTTGAAACAATAAAGCTAATCGCATTCTGATTCGTGAGTAAATGTCGCGATCGCATTTTTTTATTCGATTGAGAACATTAATGTGCAGACAATAACAACTTGATTAGGACACAATAAGATGTAAACGAAGATACAGACAAAGCTGAATCCACACTTCCCATCACCTTATTGACGTTAGGAAGCAACATTCTTATGATTATAAGTTTTGAAGTATAAAAGTGAAATGTATTTGCACATTTTGAGAAATTGGTAATTAAAAGAAATGAGGAAGTTATGACAATATTTTGTATAACAATCTCAATTATTTTAACGACTTTGTAAATTTACAGCGCACTCTGACAAAGGTTTACTACTTCCTCTTAAAAACATTCATTTAATTATTTTCTTAAAAAACATACTATTATTCAAAATCACTCATTCCCATTCCAAGACTTCTTGATATGTTATGTAGAAATGTACAAAAAAGCATATTGATAATTATAAGCTTGTGCAAAAAGGAAGCAACTTCATTTCGACTGATTGGTTATCTAAATCTCTATGGATGAATAGCTCAATTCAAATTGGCAATGAGTCTGATCTTTTTAAATCCTGGTATGAAAAGGGTATTCGATTTATTATTAACGATTTGATGGATATTACTGGAAATGTATTGTCTCATAAAGATGTGAGGAAAAGTTTAATTTGAAGCTTAATTATTTGTCTTGATATTCAGTTCGTCAAGTAATAAAGTGCAGATATGATGAATATTAAAAAACATGTCAAACAAATTTGGAAGAACTTTTAATTCCTTCCCATATTAAAACACTTATTTATGGAAAAAGGAGATGTAGATACATTTATAAAGTCCTTTTTGGAGAAACAAATTGTTTGTCCCTAATAAGTTCAAAGTGGGAACGATATTTAAATTATAATTTACAATCTGTATTAATACAAAAATATAACGTTATGATATTTCGCTTCACACCAGTTATTAGTCTGAAATACTTTCAGTATAAGATTTAAAATATAATTTTCATTTCTAAACAATGGAAATTTACCGAAGACTCTGTAACACAAATGATGGGGATTTGTCTAAAATCTTGTAGGAGTATATTGCAAAGAACCCCGACAATCCTATTTCTTATCCAGTTCTGTCCAATTATAATCATTTATGGTATTCGATCAAATTTCTCTACAGAAGTTATTGACATATTTACATGTAAATGTACATAACAAATACTTTACATGCATATTTACTACATTTTTAAAAGAATATTATTATTATACGTATGGCATATTTCATTTACAGCATGTAACTATCATTGTTAAATGATTGAATCCATGATTTTGATATTCTACGTATGCCATATTAAACAAAATAATTATAATGTATACAAATTTCAAAATATATCGATCATCAAAGTTACAAACGACTGCTTGCAGTCTATGCATCCAGGGCAGTCGTTATCTCACGAATGTTATTGTCCTTGAAAATGTTCCGAATAATTCAGAAAATTACGTAAACTCCCGCGGTACTGTCGAGAATATAATCCTCATGCATTACTTTAGCGCCTTGCAAGGATAAAGATAACGACATAAATGTGGATAATTCCTCCCTTAGTTTAAAGGGATCTAGAATCATAGTTGACATGATATTTTAGCACAAAACTGTTAAGAGCTAGATACAATGAGTATTTATGTGATCTGATATATATCTACTGCGTCAAAATTGCTAAGTAACATTTCCAAACTCAATGCGTTTACTTTATACACAGTTGAATCTCTCCCAGTTGAAACTTTCAAATGTTTGAATGTTGTGATCAGAAATATCTTTATAACGAACAACAAATTCGGAAACCGCAAACATGATCCATCCTTCTATTGGTAAAACAACCCAAAACAGGGCATGTGATGACTGCTATATCCAGTCTAAAGTTCTAAAGACAATTTGTCGAGTTTGACAATACTATACTAATTCCCTTTAAAGGGACACAGAAAGTAAATAAAATCGGGTTCGTTATTCCGAAAATTAAATCGGGCTTGTTATAATACTATAGTTTGTGTTTTGTTTATTTAATTTACAGCCTGCATTAAGCATACCCCTCCCCCTTTCCCTCCCTTGGCCAGACCAATCAAACATTTAAGTTTATTTTATCTCTTTATATGAAATTATAGCATTATAACAAGCCCAAATTCATTTTCGGATTAACGAACCCGATTTCATTTTAGGAATAGCGAACCTTCGGAATAACGAACCCTCGGAATAACGGACCTTCGGAATAACGAACCTTCGGAATAACGAACCCGATTTCATTTTAGGAATAGCGAACCTTCGGAATAACGAACCTTCGGAATAACGAACCTTCGGAATAATGCAACAAATGTTCGGATTAACGAACCCTATTTCATTTTCGGATTAACGAACACTCAGGTATAGGAAATTTGCGTGTTCGGAATAACGAACCTTCGGAATAACGAACCTTCGGAATAACGAACCTTCGGAATAACGAACCGCACCCCATTTAACCACGCATCACCATGCACTTCAACAACGTTACTAGATCCCTTTAAGACAATTTGTTGAGTTTGACAATGCTATACTACGGTAGATCCCTTTAAGACGGTCTCTCACAAGGAGGCTTTTGCAATGAAACACGATGCATCTTTCAACCTCTATAGCATCGCACAAAACTTTAAAAAAATAAAACATCATGTGAGAGGTGGCGGTCCCAAGCACTAAAACTATTTCAAGGGCCAACAAGGCTGCAGTTTCACAGTTTTGAACATGTTCAACGTATATAGAGAACCAAGAGTTGCGCGCGAGTTGACACTCGCTTCAATTGTTCACTTCGTCATACTCGTAACTACAACTCGGCAAAGTGTGAGAGTAGCATGACAGTTCAGAGTTATAGGCGTACCGGGGGGGGGGGGGGGGTTCAACCCATTCCCCCCCCCCCCCCCTTTACCACTTTTAACGGGTCTCGAGTCCACCTTTTAGCGGTCTCGACCATCATAATCAATCTCGGCCCCCGAGGACACAACTTAACAAGTGATCTCGGTCTCGGCCGCGAATTTTGTTGGCGACGGACACCTCCCATCCCCCCCCCCTACTTTGAAACAATCCTTGGTACGCTGGTGTTCAGATTAGATGCAGATATAACCTATAGGCTTATGGCAATCTTTCAGTCCCGTCGTGGGGGACAGGTGTACAATCAAACATCAAACAGATAATACTCGGGTCTCGGGGTTAGGAGAAGTCATCTAACCCTAACCTACTAGTATAACAAATCAAGATATAAATGCACTGGCGAAATGAGCAGCAACTTTTGACATGTTTTAAGGGGACTTTCCATGGAACACAGCGAACGAGTCATCATGGTCATGGAGAAGGAATATTGTAATGATTTTGGATACTGAAAACGTTTTTAGCGTGTTAAAAGACAGTAAAACTATCAATAAAATGAATAAGTTAAACCATTATAACATTTGAACTAAATTAGGGGGGGGGGGGGGGGGTGCAGCCCCAATGCCACTTCATCATTGAACGCCAGTTAATAACCTTTCCTCATGACATTCATACTAATTTAATTGATGCATATGGCAAGCCGAAAGGGAATATATTAATCTCTTGTAAATATATTCATCTCTGACTAAATATATTCATTCCCTTAAGGCTTGCCATAGATGCATACGTTGACTAACATAGTTCAACAACATAGCCCATGCACTTGCCTGATATCGTTGCAGAAATGTACTCTATATTATTAGAAAAAAACACACACGAGGTAAACATGGTACACAGTTGTCTGTATTTTAATGTAGCTAGATAACAATATACATAGATACATTTTTATAATTATTTATGATGTTAAACATCAAAGGAACACATACTATTTTTTACAAAAGGAAATGCCAGGACCCCTCTCTATAACGAACAATAGAACAGTTGATAGTTGTGTTGATTACTGATATCAAGCAACGTCTTGATGATACTACTTTACGCAACATTTTCTCTGCGAGTGGGGAATTGCCAATTTATTTGTATCATGTACAATATTGTATAATATTAAATAAATGATGGGCGAAGCAATGGTCGACAGAGCTTTTATAGCTATTATAGTTGTTTGCGGAACAACTGTCCTTTGAGCTTTTGTCGATTTAAAAAACTCCTCCACCTACAACAAATTGTGTAAGTGGAGGAATTTACGGTTGAGTTTTTGTCGATATATAGAGCGTTTCTTAGCACGAAAACTATCGATAGGACATGTTGGCGGAGCAACCGTCGTTTGACCTTTTGTCAAAAGAGCATTTATTGTTGGAGCAATTGTCGGTTGAAATTCTGTTGAAAGAGTACTTGTTGGCGCAGCAACTGCCAATGAGGCTTTTGTCGATAAAGCATCATTGTGGTGTTGGAGCAATCATTGTCGGTTGAGCTATTTGTCAACAGATTTTTTTTTGTTGGTGACGCAATAATTGTCGGTGAAACTGTGTCGATAGCAGATTTGTTGGTGGAACAACTGAGTTTTTGTCAAAAAGGCATTTGTGTTTGTTAGTCGGCGGAGATATTATGGGTTTAGCAATTATTCGTCAAATAGTTTGTCGTGGAGCAAATACTGGCGGAGCAACTGTCGCTCTTTTCGGAGTCGATTGGTATTACTGTCGCAGAAGTATACGTACATTACATGTACGTCATCGAACCAATGTAGCGTGTCAAAGCCACACCTTCCGTCCGGAGGAATTAAGACCATTTAAGATTGGGAGTTTCCCTTTTGGGGCAATTACTTTCATTCGATCATGTAGCCAGAAAGGGTGAACAATGAGAACGTCATGTGGAAAGGGTGCTTTAAAGGGATCTAGTAACTTTGTTGGTATGTGCAGGAAGTGATGAATGGTTAATAGTATAATGTATATTTGTGGGATCCGATATTGTGTGAACATTTCACGTTAAATGGATGTTAAGTGGATGTTATATGGCCGAGTAATGAGCGAAAATGCAAAGCGATATTTGCTATAACGCATTGAAAAGACATTGTACAGAGTTTTGAGTATCCAGTGGATAGTTCAAAATATGAACACTTCAATCGTAAATAATTATATTTCTAACGAAAGGGACATACGACAAAAAACATGTTCCATGCTTCTATTGGTAAAACAAATACAACAAGGTATATAAAGATAACCACTAGTTTTGTAATGAATTTTGGTGGATTTGGACAATGGTTACTAGATCCCTTTAATGGTAACAAAATGGAAATGGTGACAAGCTTGATCGTGCTTAACCAAATTAAATAAAGTATTGAAACGTCAAGGGTCTGCAGCTCGTAGTTAGACAAAGTACTGGTATCGGAATATAAAATATCGCTATAATATCTCGGAAATTTATTTCAAACATGTGATATTCTTGGAGATGCTTTAAAGGGATAGTCGAGTTTCGGTATAGTGGGGGCTTCAAGACATACATTTTTTGTGAGGTTATGACAAACTGAGTGTCAAATTTGAAAGAACACATAATTTTAATGACATAATAAACTTTATTTGATCGAAATCGGTGCAATAACTGCTGAAATATCAATAAATATATCCAATCGGCAGAATAAATGTGGGATCTTCCAAGAGAAGAAAATGGACTCTCTTGCATAAAAGGGACCACCAGGCAAAGAACAACACATAGTTATATATGTTTTGGTACCGTTGTTTGATATCAAATAGATGCCCAACGGGTTGAGTAATTCATAAACAAATCAATTAATAACTACCAATACGGGAACATCATGGCCTCATGGTTCCGTACGCGCCATACGTCGGGGAGTGCGCCAATTCTATTCACGCGTACGATTGGAGACAATAGAAACACGGACAAAAGGTAGTCTTCGTATGCAGACCCATACATGCACGTTGTTGTATGGTGATGCTTTTTCCAATTATATAATTTTTCTGGAAGCATATTTTCCTGAACTTTTTGGTGGGATGGTCAACTAAAAATTTTACCTTTTATTTATAAGAATATTATTTTGAGGCGATGGTACCCTTTAAAGAAATCCTTTCCTTTTAAACATGTCCTGATATTCAGGAATACATGTAAGGTGCATTTATAAACCGTTTAAGTGACTGTCAACGGCTATATAGAAACAATCAGGACAGTTTCAAGCATGTTAAGAAATCGAAACTGCTTAGTTATAGAGTCCAGTCCATTAATGTCAAGTTCTATTCTTGTTTCATGATATGATGTTCATGATGGTACATTCAGATTACATAAACCGTCATCACACCATACAACAACAAAATGATTCTAACCATAAATTATTATGTTCTCCACATAGAAATACAAACAATTATCAGGGAAGCTCCCATTTGTTTAGAGCTCCGCATTCTGTTCTCGTTGCAATTACTTCCCCGTATAGTAACATTAATCATGAAAGCAACCCAACTAATGTAATCCAATGGAGTGACTTAGGTACGTTATCTAAAGCATATGTCACGCAGATAGCGATGCGAAATCGTACACCAGCACACGTATACATGTATATGCTTAAAATATACAATCGGAGGTCTTAATAGGTTGTTACACGATCCGAATATATATTACGAAAGCACTAGCAAATACTATATATTAGCGTAGACGGATTTATCTCACGAGCAATACGTCACTATGTCACGAATTGTCATTACTGGCATATATTTTGTCTGACGGACACCCACGTAGGTTGCAGACATAAGACAGCAATGTCGGATGTCATGGATATATAGCACCATTTACAAATCGTTTTACTGGAGTGTCAACAAATGTTTGAATGTCAATGAAACGGGGGAATTTCAATTATATTAAAGGGATAGTTCAGTTTTTGTTTAGAGGTCGCTTTGAGAAATAATTGTGTGAAGTAATGAAGTGTGAAGTTTTGGATGAGCACATGATTTTAAAGATAACAAAAATTTTCTTTGATCAAAATCTGTTCAGAAAGAGATACAAATATCAATAAATAAAGCCGAAATGTCCGATTGGAATAAATGTGGGTCCCACATTTATTCAACAATTTAAGAACAAATCAATATAATGCTTACATTTTTTGGAAAATACAAAGACGTTTTCAAATGATCTCTATATTGAATACTTATTTTAACAAAACATCACATTCACAATTTTTTATGAAAAAGGGTTGAAATAAATATGTTTTTATGTGCTCACTCTTGTGTTTTAACGGCTGTTTTGGTAGTTTTAAAGTTGTGTACCTTTCGGGCATGGTTGAATTAAAACTCTTGGTTTGTAATAATATGGTGCAAGTTTTGGTTACTAACATTTAATTTGACCAAAACTGATCTATTCCTTGAATGATGCCGGTAGGCAAGCATACCTCCAGTAAAACATGACAATAGTCAATTATGCTAAGACCAATTTATCCAATTTATTGGATGCCAGAATAAAACAAACTTTTGATTGACCGTACTTTGTATTGAAATTAATGATGCAAGGTTTCGCCTGTATTCGGGAATGTATTTCATATTTTAAATCGAATACAAAACTTCAAATCAAAGTCAGAGTATTCTTAGATACTATTAAACAAAGACATTAAGCGCGTGATGACGTGTGTATTTAACAAGGCAACAAACAAATATAATCTCATCTTCCCATTTGTTGTACAAACGGTCTCGGGTTCGAGTCCGAGTCCACGGAATAAAACTACATGGACATCTTACTCGACTATAATTATTACACTCCGATAACCGTTCATTTTGCTTCCCTTTTCACGGGATGATTTTATGAACCACATTGACAAGGGATGCCTTTTTACACGAATGCAATTTACAGTGATACCAGTTAATTAAAATGTATTTATCCATTTTAATCATCTTTATGGTAAAACACGTAATAAACTACTTGTGCATCATCGCACATTTCTAAATCAAAGATACAATGTGATATGTGCGTTAAAAGGAACCACACGGTTTCAAACTAATAACTAGAATAGCAAAGACAGATTTGACGAACTGTCGTTTTTATCATCAACACCTTAAAAATAATTAAACAATGTATGAAATTATGTTCTTCTATTCATAAGTCCCAGAATAATGATACAAAGAAGGAGGAACTTTGGAAGTGCACAACTGGATAAACATTACATGTACTATTTATCACTTTATATAGCTAGCAATGACACCCTTTGCATAACTATACATAAAGCTTATTAATATGCAATCCTCGGGAATTCTACGCATATCGAATTAATAAATTAGACTTAAATTGGAAGCATTACTGGAGCAGTAGTCCGACTGTTGGGAAGTAAGCTATTTCGTAGAGGCGATTACAAAATTGACCCAAATTAACCAAAAACTTAACAAGTGTGGAAATATCTTAGTGAATAAAGAAGCTATTCTTACCAAGTCAAAGCAGAGGCATACAGATAGTTTTAAGGAGGGGATGATTTTTTTTGTATCGCATGAAATATTTTCTGCTGTTAATCGACAACAACATAAAGTTAAATAAAATAAACAAAAATAATTACTTGTCACTTAAAACTAAAACTAGTTTATCCGTATTTGTATCTACGTAGTTGAATGTTTTCATCGAAACAAAATGTGTTGGGAAAGGAGGGCTGCAGCTCCCAGAAACCCTCCCCTCAATACCTCGTATACACGTTAGTGGCAAGTGATCGAGGGGCGTGCTACACGGGACTTCTGTAATCCGTCGAGAGAAAACAAATCACACTATTCATAAGGCTCAGATATGCATCTATGTGCATACGTGTGTACGTGCGATTATCAGTGGGATTGTATACGCCGTACAAATTTTCTAAACAAATAAGTTTATATTCGTCTTATGACCCAAAAAAAATGACCTGATCGCTGGCGTCTCCTAAGAAAGCAATAAACACACAAACAAAGACACACATAACAACCAACTCAAATACAAATTGTATTTTTTTAGTTATGGGGAGCCTGTCTAAATTTACACGTTTCTTTGCCCTCTCTTCTAGTTTGTTTTGTTCACACAAATATAAATTAAGCTAGGTTAAATTCTTTTACAAAATATTGGATCAGGAAAGAGTTAAGTATTGAACTCCTCATCAAGTAATACAACCCACTTGCATACGTATTGAGGGAGGGGTCCGTTGGGGACGCAGCCCCTAAAATACATTACAAATCTTTACTTTGTTTTGTCTGTTCTGGGGAGATGAACCTTGAGGGACCAAAGCGGGGATTAATTCCATCAATGACTCATATTACAGATTATTGCATTGATTTTTGCCCTCCAATATCTGCGAATACAGCGTTTAGGTAATTGATTTCTGGGAAAGTGTAATATGGACGACCAGACATGTGCCTATAGATAGAAAGGTATACTCCCGGCCAATACTCTCGCGATCGAAGTTAAAAGGTAGATGAAGAGGTACATTAGATCGTTGCCTCCGGGATCCTGATGGGACTATGTACCCGGGACTATGTACCGGGAAGACATGATCTAGGAAAAACGGTGTTAAAGGGATCTAGTAACTTTGCTGGCATGTGCAGAAAGTGATGAATGATTGGTACAATGTGTAGTGTTGTGTATCTGATATGTCCCCTGAGTATTGTGTGAAAATGTCACGTTAAATGGATGTGATATGGCCGAGTAATGAGCGAAAATGCAAAGTGATGACAGTTATGACTCTCCAGTGGATAGTTACAAATCCGAACACTCCAATCGTATATATCTTTCTAACGAAAGGGAAATTCGAAAAACCAACACCGGTTCCATGCTTCTATAGTATTGGTAATACGTATAAAGGTATGAGAGAACCACTAAATTTCTTATGGAGTTTTGTGGATTTGAACAAAATATACTAGATATCTGTAAACAATGTCATGCGAATGTCATGCGGTTTAAAGAATGTCATGCGGATCGCCATTTTGAACCCAGGCTATGTGTGTGCGCACTGCATGTCACTTAGCCAGTTTACATTACACCGGGCGCGAGGCGTCCGCAAGATGGAACCGCGCATCTGATACACGAATCCGGATAACCTTTAAAGATATCGTGGAGAAATGTAATGGAATTAACCCTTAAAGGGGTAGTACAGTTTTGGTAAGGCTGAATTTTAGTTACCAAAACCTGCACAGTAACATTACAAACTAATAGTTATAACTCCACCATGCTCGAAAGGTATAGAAAATTACATACGACTAAGTAAAAAGTCTGTTATCATTAAAAAAAAGAGCCATTAAAACACAAGAGGGCGCTTTCTAAAAAGGCATTGGTTTCTACCATTTTTCATACAAGACTATGCATGTGATGTTTTGTTGAAATAATGATTACATAGAGAGATCATCAACCACTATTAAAAACCGCTTTTTAACATTTTTGAAAAAGTGTAAGCATTTTAAAAAAATCTTTTTAAAAATCATCGAATAAATTTGGGGCCCAAATTTATTACGATTGGATATATTTATTGATATTTCAGCCATTTCTGAACCGATTTTGACCTTGAAATAAAGTTTATTCTGCCATTAAAATTGCATGTTCTTTCAAATTCGACACTCAGTTTTTCATTACCTCACAAAAAAATTGTGCTGTGCAGCGCCCTCTACCAAACTACCCCTTTAAGACAAATGAGCCTATATAAATCACCACTTACACTAAATCGTATATGAAACAAACTCCTGATGGTGATTTACAAAGATGTTAACTTGAACTGACGTAGAATTATGGTAGGCCAATTTGCAGGCTTGGAATGAAACATTTAATATCAAAACTGAACACTTTTATAGCATTTATCCCCTAGCTAATATTAACTATTGATGATTTCTTAACAAATTGTATGCTGAGTTTTACAAATAGATTGGTGAATTTACCCATGTTAAATATCATAATTTACAATTTTGAATCTTCTATCTATAGATAAATTCGGGCTACTCAAGTATTGGAATCGGGCTGCGCTTAATTGAATCCCTGAATTGAATATCCAAATTCAAGTTATTTTCACACGGAATTAAACATACACAAACACTCACTGACAATCTATCTGTAATTCCCAATATCCAAGTACCTCTTTAAAACATAATGAAAACGTCATGCGTGTGGTCCACACTGGATCCCTATTGTCAAAAGCATCTTGAGGAGAAGGGGGTCTTAAAGCGACCCTGACTCTAGAATTCGCACGCATGCGAGAGAATATTCAGAGAATGATGTAGAAGAGGCAAATTTAGTACTGCGGAGCTTCAAAGATTGCCTTGAATATTAATGATACAAGTCAATTGGAAGTCACCGTTTCCATTTCATGTTCGGGATTCACTATAATTGTTAGCTTCGGTCAATTAAACATTTGGAGAATTGGCGTATCGATTCGGACACTTGCATGTTGGCTTTAATATATAGATGCTAGAAGAAAATGTTGGTCCGCCAGAATTATATAGCGTTTTCCGTACTATTCAAGGTCACGTCGCCTATATCTAGGATAGTGTTGGCAAAATAAAATAAAAAGTTAAATGAGTAAGCTTTCTGTTCAAGTGGTCGCCCAAAATGATTTGCTAGCAGAGTATAATTACTTAGTACTTTTCGATGCAGTAGTGCTGTTCCTGTTAAACAGAAAAAGGAACTTCATGATTTTACAGACTCAGGTTTTGTTTTGAAAAACGTAAGCTATTTGAAACAGATTTGTCCTTTTTCTTCAAGGCGATCGATAAAGGCGACGAGTGGCTTAGAAATAGAAACGATGTTTTGTTTCTTCTTCATAATCACTCTTCTTCATGTTCATCCTTGTTTGTATGATATGTATGAGGATAAATCGATACATGGTTCATTTTAAGAACGGCCGGCATCTGAAATATGAAGGCTGTTTCTAGTCGTGCCCTTGACCGTAATCACTGGCGCAGCTGAGGGGAAGGGGGCGCAGAGGTCTCCTGTAAAAATTATCGCAGCCAACCCCCCCCCCCCCCAAAAAAAACAAAACAAACAAACAAACAAAAAAACACCGACCCCTTGAGGAAACTTTCCGTATAGGAAGTGAGACTTGATATATTTGTATTAATTGAACGGGTTTAAATTACCTACCCCAACCCTCTCCTCCCGTGGAAATATCGACCCCCATCCCCCTCACCAGTCCACCACAACAACCATGTTTGTCCCTTTTTTGTATTTGTATTGCCCCTCGCGACGCCACTGGCACTCCGCCACTCTAAGAGATGAGGTATAATTATTGAGATGTACATTTTTTCCCCGAGTCAGCGAATTCTTTGCTAATTTGGGGTAGATGACTGGGTCATAAATAATCACTTGCCACGTGATTGCACTTGGTTCATGAGGTTGGTCAGGATACCGGCTATTCATATAAAATGTATTCCACGTCAAGTTAAACCTGTCTTTAAGGGGTCTGTAGCGACCATTATGGTGACCACACTCTGTGTATGCTATTGTTCATTACATAACTGTTGTGTATCGACCTGTCTATAGAGTCCATCTCCCTTATCGCCCGGTCACATATTAATGGCCCGGTCAGATATCAACGGATATCGGAAACGTATGCCCAACGAATAGACAATTTGCGAAATTAAATTATCCGGTGATGAAAGTCGTCCCCATTGCTTCATGTACAAAACATAGAACAACGTACATCACCGGACAAGGAACGGACAAGAAACGTATAGAACGGATGGAAAATTTAGCTCTCCGTTTGACATCCGTTTGCGCAATCCGTTGATATGTGACCGGGCTATAAAGGATTGCGTAAACGGACGTCAAACGGAGAGCTAAATTTTTCATCCGTTCGTCTCCGTTCGTATGCGTTTCTTGTCCGTTCCTTGTCCGGTGATGTACGTTGTTCTATGTTTTGTACATAAAGCAATGGAGACGACTTTCATCACCGGATAATTTAATTTCGCAAATTTTCTATTCGTTGGGCATTCGTTTCCGCTATCCGTTGATATCTGACCGGGCCATTATACAGACAGGGGTGACTGTATATAAAGTAACTTGTTTATCGCCTAATGCAGAAAAGCCGATTGCCGCTTTAAGTATATGTAATTATCATCACTGATCCATAGGCACAGTCATGACTGTTCAGACAAATATAATTATCTTGTACATCTGTTTAACTCTCCAGGGAGCATTTTTGTCGCGAGCAACCGTTATTACGTATTATGTTTCATTTCGTCAGACAGAGTTGCAATCGATTGTAAAGTTGCAATTAGTTGCAGGCCAGACCATGTGACTAAATGCGCAAATCTGATTGGTTTAAATGCGCATATATATCTGACTTGCAATTAAATGCAAGTTTACAATCAATTTAAACTATTTCTGTAACGGGGCCCATGTGGCCATTAATTGTGTGTTTTATATCCCTGGGTCGAGAGAAGCAATGTGAATTCTAAGTTTCGTCGAAGGCCATATACATGCCAGAGCATGAGTCGGAGACCTCGGGACCTCACGATTTGAAGTCAAGCGCCAATTGAGTCGCGTCATTACAACGTTTAGAACATAACCACACCTAGAATTGAAATGCTATTCTGTTGTTATCCTTTTTATTATGTTTTGCAGACCTTCTGAAGTATATCGGTGTTTGAAAACGTGCCTCCATCGAAGGTCTTTCAAAGTTTCAATAACTATAACAAAATAAAAACGGAATCATAACAAACCTCTTGAGTAGTTTCTGTTTACGACAATATGTCGTATCATACGTGCATGATTATACCCGAACGATATGCTATTAAACCTTGCTTTGTCGATCCTTGTGATATCACATTTACATAGGATACTGCCTCAGATGTCAATAAATTACCCACAATAGAATCCGAGATGAACTTATACTTTGTAAACTGGAAACGGTTAATTCTTCGAGGATCAATATGAGGAGCGATCTCAGTTACGGCATTGGCATGACGTCAGGAGAAACGTGATGTGGGACTGGGCAAGCGATCTGCTTGGATCAATGGCCGGTTAACTTAAAAACCCTGTCCCACTGTGACGACTTAAAAGGCGACTGATTGTGACCGTCATGACAAGTCAAGAGGAGGAAATGCTGTACCTGACTGTTAGGGATTACACAATAATTATGAACTAGCGCCACAAGCTTGTCAAGATGAGGTTTAAAGAAGGACAGGAGTGGGGATGTCGAGGGCTCTCTTTGAAAGGCTACACTGCGGTTCACCATGATTTCAAACCACCGAACCACCTTTAAAGAAAAAAAAGAGAATTATTTGAAAAGTGAATCAGCATATTATACGACTTTACATATGTATCATATTGTAACCCGGGACATGGTGTTTAATTGGTCCGTAACATTTTGGGGGCATGTCCGGGAGCCGAATCAAGAAATTGGCCGTTAAGCTGATTGTAACACATATAACTATGCATTGTCCTCAGAATACCAACCACGACAACGTACGACTAATACGATTACACATACTCAATAACTCCGCGACAATTTACATTAAATTCGTATAATAATTGATATTATGAAATTATTATTATTATTATTAGGGATCGTATACCATTATTAACAATGCTGCTGTACGACTGTATCATGTCAAGGTCTCATTTACACCAAAGTCATGGTCGCCAAAGTACCACAGCTCTTGTAACACTGTCTGTGCTTTGAATGCCGATCGCTGCGTACACCGTGGTGTACGCAGCGATCGGCATTTAAAGCACGCACCGGCGCGGCGTGCCAAACGTGCCGATTAGCACCGAATTGTCATTACATAAACTGAAATGCTCCCCAGCGAGTAGAAAACATGCACTTTGTGTGCTGATTTGATAACAGAATGTACCCGATAACCGAGGTAATAATACAATTGTAAAGCGCTTATATAGAGATGGTTATCAATCGTGATAGGCGTTATATAAATCGAGTATAATATCATTATTAATAGTTATGCGCTGCTGAACGCTATTCAAGTAGTTCCTATTCGACATGCATAGAACCACTATTATTACAATAAAATCAACAAACATCATAAATACTGCGCCATAGAAGAGGTTCATTACTTATACAGTAGTAAGGTGAAAGGTAAAGGTGCTGCGACAAATCACTCTTACAAGACCCCCCCCCCCCCCCCCCCCCCCCAAGTCGGGATAAAGGTGTTTCGTCCGCATATCCTCATGCCATGACAATACTGGCGACTTTAGGCGGCCATACATTTTTCATGCCGATTTTTTTTTTTAGTTTGTTTGTTTTAGTTGGAAGGGCGAGTGTTGTTTTCGGTAGCCGTATTTTCATACAATTTTGGCGACCACCAAAAGCCTCCGGGTTAAATTTACCCACATGTGACCGAACCTCTACAGAGGACCTGTAGCGTTTATATGTGAATCTTTCATTTGATGTTGCTTTCTTGATTTTCCTTCTTTTTTTTCCTCGAAACACCTGCAACTTGCGGAAGCACTGGAAACGGACCGCGATTAGGTTTAATCTCAAATCGATGACGTGCATCGAAATACACGACGATCGATATCGTCATCCTGGTCATAGTTTTCCACATGCAGTCCTCTGTGACGATAATGTTTATAACCAATTGCATTCGAGAACCGTGCTTGCCGTACATTTAACATACATGAATGTCAGAACCCATGAGACAGAGAGGGTTATTGTAATAGCCCCATTTATTCCACAAGAAGATGAAATGAAATGAAAACTCGGCCGTGTAAGATTGCACGTCATGTATCTCATAAATAGTGAACCTATACGTCGTGACTTTTAGACAAACAGATGTATCGCCGATCCGCCGCTAAATTATAGATAAACTGCCATTCCATCTGTTTCCGAGATTTATTAATTCAATTATGAAATAAAATATAGCTTTCTTCCAAAAGGCGCTATATCAAACTTTTTCAACTTTCGAGGAAAACAGGTTTCTTTGCCCAACTTTGTACACATGGGAATATGAAAATTGAACTTTCTATATTTTGATTTGGAGTGAGTAATTTGTCGTAAAATGCGGATTCCTAGATAGCTACGTAGCTTATAAAATGTAGACCTTTATATCGTTAACTCAATTGTTATGGAAAGTGGATTTAGCGCCTTTTGGAACTGAGCTCTTCATATATAGGTACAAATGGGAAATCGATTCGCAAACATTATATACACGATTTATTTGACCGCAACGTTTTGAAAAAATAATCCTTCGACTTAACATAAATCTCGGAGATTTTATCAAATACTGTCATATTTTATAAATTACCTTTTGTTATAATATTATTTATTGATTATTCCGGAATACGTACATACCCCCCCCCCCCCCCCCCCCCCCCCATCCCCGAACATAGCTTCCCGACCGCCCCTCTCTCTATCCCTTTTAGTATTAATCCAGGTTATCCACTATCTATCTATCTATCTATCTATCTATCTATCTATCTATCTATCTATCTATCTATCTATCTATCTATCTATTTATCTATCCATGCATGCTATGTAAACCATTAATGTCGTCGTTAGTGTCCATCTTATATCAACGACGTGACATTTATGGAATGAGTATAAGCTTGAAGTGATTGAAAGTCATTGACATTCGTGAGGGTTAGAACAAATGCATTCATCTGACATGATCAAACTCGTCTAAACCATCGTTTCACCACTCAATTTAAAGAGATTGTCCGGCTTTGTAAATGTTTGTACTTAAAGGGAGTTCGGAGTTGTAAATCAGACGCGCGGTGTCATCTTGCGAAAGCTTTACGCACGATGCGATATGCACGATGTCTCACAGAATGCACATAACTAGCCTAGTTATGTAATTGTTCGGGCCACTCTCTGCAATTATAACATAGGATATAATAGCGGGTGTCAACAACAGGATTTTGCATAAGCTGTCAAAATAAATGTCCCTGTCATCATTCTTTATCACTGCTACTGTTTTCCGAAGCCCACCCCCCCCCCCCCCCCCCCACCACCTACCCTCTTATTTTGGGAAAGGCGAAGCAGGAAAATGTGTTTTTTATTCGAATTTTTGGTGCGTTAACCAGTTAATTTCGAGATTCTGAAATTCATATTGATGTTTGACATAGCCCCCCCCCCCCTCCCCCCAGGTTCCCATGTAGAAGATGTGAACTGATTTGGGGGGCGTGCCCCCGTGCCCCCGTGCCCCCATCCCTTTATCTGTATCTACTCTACTGAGGGTGGATATACTTGTACAGTTGAGTTGACATACCGATGCGATTCGAATCGTTTTCGGACGAAGAAATTCTTGCCTCGGAAACGTAACCCTTGCTCACAAGAACCTGACGTTATTACATGTATTATTAAAGTCTAGGTGAAGTCCTTGCACGAGATGTCAACAAATACCATGTGAAAACTTCCAAAATCGTCATGTTTATATACAGTAACAAAATAAGGATAGGCCTACATCGAATAATTGATATCTGAAATGACAATTTAATTTGAACTTGAACTTGAGTTACAGTTAATACAATTTTGACCGGAAAGAAAGTTATGAAATGTGTTTTCTCTGCGATATTGCAGTTAGTAACCTGTAATATTCATGCCAGCGCTTGCACATCATTTGAGTATATAATTAAACAGTATAACAGGTCGACCATACAGGTTCAATTAGCCATACAATATGTTATAGGAATAGTTTTCACAAGCAGTATTATCACCGTATACAGTAATCTCGAAATGAAGCAGTTTACTTTGCGGCATCACCACGACTTCTCTAAGGTCTTTAATGTTTGAAGTAGGGAGTGTGCGCCCTAGCGGAAACGATTGTTGAGGGGAAAGATATACAGTGTCTGTCATACCTGTCTGCGAATTGGGCTGGAAGGGGATCGAGCGGGCCGCGTGAAATTGCGACAAAATTATGCATCAGTGTCGCCGATGCGGGGGAGAATAGTGAAGCAATTTGCCTCTACTTACAAAGTTAGACACTTTCAACTCGACTGGTGATGTTCAAGATAAAATGAGTGTTATGGTGTGTTGGTTTCGTCTTTCAATACGAGGGTCGTAGGTTCAGTACACATCATCATGAGTGTAGGGTGACCTTCTTCTCAGAGAGGGCTGAGGTCTTTTGCCCTATTTTTCGATTTTTTACCTGATAAGCAAACAAAAAAATTAGAAAAGGTCCTCGCTTCTTTGTTGACCAAAAATAAGTATTATGACACGGATTAGACCGAATTATGACATGTATTTGCCCGAATACGAATTGATTTTGCCCGAATTGCAGGTGGTGCGTTTTCCTTAAATATGTCCGTTTTCAAAACTCCAGGGGGGGGGGGGGGGGGTGGCTGCAGCCCCCAGACCCCCCCCCCCCCCCCGAAAAGTGGATCAGGCGGGCCGCATTAACCCAAATACTAACTTGATGTTAGTGTTGTGGTATGTTGGTCCCGACCTTAATCTTTGAATGGGTCGTGGGTCGTGGGTTCGATACCAAGCATGCTTCAAACATTCTAACTTGACATCTACTTTAGATAAGAGTGTTGTGGTCTATTGGTTCAGAATGTCCAGTGCGAATGTTTAGGGTTCGGTACGCATCGTGGCCGCAACCATACTATATTGGCATGTAGTTTCGATGGGAGTGTCGTACGTTGGTTTGTTAGTTCGGATCGTCGTCTTTGATGTGAGGGTCGTGGGTTCGATACACAGCATGCCTCAAAATCGACTTTATATGAGAGTGTCACCATGGTGTATTTATGGTCTGCCTTTGTCTTTTAAATCGAGGGTTGTGGGTTCGATACATACAATGTCACCAAACATTCTAACTTAAAGTCTAATTGAGATAGGATTGTCGTGTACGTTGGTTCGGACCTTTGTTTATAAAATGCGAGGGTCGTGGGTTCGATACATAGTAATGAACCAAACATGCTGACTTGACATCTACTTTAGATAAAAGTGTCGAGGTATAGTGAATAGGACCTTTGTCCTTTAAAGGGATCTAGTAGCATTGGCCAGATCGAATTTCCCTTTCGTTAAATAGATATTTACGATTTGAGTATTCAGATATTAAACTATCCACTGGAAAGTCGTAACCGTGTACAAGGTCAATGCAATGAGTTAGTGAATATAGTTTTGCATTTTTGGCTCATGACTCGGCCGTACGTCCATTTAACTTGAAATTTTCACACGATACCCAGTGGACATATCAGATAACAGCAGTATGCATTGTATCAACCATTCATCACTTTTGTTTGCATATGTCTACAAAGTTCCTAGATCCATTTAATGCAAGGGTCGTTGGTTCGGTACGCAGCCTTGCACCAAATATTATAACTTGACATCTTTTTTAGATACACGTGTCTTGGTGTATAGGTTCGGACCTGTGTCTTACAATGCAAGGGGTGCGGATTCGATGCCGAGCCCGGTATTATGTTTTTAAAATCGGCATTACCCTCTCAGCACTCACATTTCTCGCTGTCTACCCAGGTGTGTGAATGGTTAATCGGTATATAGGGATGGATTGGCTAACATTTCCCAAGGGGTGGGCAATGTGCACGCCGCGTTTGATTAATTGTGGGTGTGTATCAGGTTGCCGAGTGTGTAAGATTATGTTGTTGTGAAGCGCTTTAGATGACGATCACTGCCATGGTAGGTGGAGGAGGGGCTAGGGGGCTGCAACGCCCCCTTGGAGTTTTGGAAACGACTATTTTGGGGCAAAACGCACCTCAATTCGGGCAAACCATGTCATAATATTCGAGCAAATGCATCTCATATTCGTGCAAAATCGTGTTACATTCGAGCAAAACTGTTTCATATTCGGGCAAAATTTTTTTTTTTTTCGGACTAAACCATCAAAAACATACTTTCGGGCATTAAAGAGGCGTGGACCATTGTTGTGCTTGTCAGGCGATGAGGCGAGAAGGATAATTATTCGGGCAAAATATCTCTGCCCCCACCCCCCCCCCCCCCCGCCCCCTGCCCCTGACAAAATGTGTCCCTATGCCCATGTGACAATCAATCTTGTAGTGGGCAATATGTAAAGTAAGATTGATTTGTGTTTTCTATATATTTTTGAATTTACCTAAAGGCTAAAGTAATTGTTAAATGGTTCTATGTACTGTACCATTGTCAAAATCCTTACAGCGTATACATCAATAGCCGCTCTCACATACCTGGTTGTTTTCAAATTACCGATAAGAAAAAGAGAACAGGATTTGGTTTTCTAAATTTCTCAAGGGTGTTTTTGATTAAAGTGTTCGGATTTGAAATTCTCCATAGGAGAAATGTGTACAAAGTAAGCGCCATGATTTAGCAAAGAGCACTGTGCATTTATGTTCATTATCAGGTGATTATTCAGCCATATGAAATTAGTCAAACATGGGATGTTCAGACATCACTCAGTGGACATATTAAATCACATAAAATACATTTTATCACATTTTATGTCAACAGCGTAACTAGATTCTAGATATGAACAAAACTTTCAAAATATAAGCTAGTACATACTCTAGTCTATATTTAAGAAGACAAAAAACAGAACCTTTATTAAAGATCCCTAATGAATAATAGCATATGACGTTTAGAGTTAAGATCGTTCAGTATTTTGCGCATTATACAATGATGAATAGCAAGTGATATATCAATCATGTGTTCAACTAAAAGACTTGAAAAGCTAAATCGTTCAGAAATAATATTCGTATAAAAGTTAATTTACGTAATACTCAGTGCTCATCAATCGTCTGTAAATAATGATTTGCTTCTCCAAATTGATGATTATCTGATTGTCATTTTCTCAGAAATAAGTGGCGTTCTCTGGTGATCATAATGATGGCGACATTACTGAAAATTCATTCTAATCAAGCGACGCACACGAAAGTAATCATGGATTAAAATTATCAATCTGAAATCTATTAATAACCATACAATGCTTTAGAGAAGCAAGATGATATCTTCGTAATGACGTTTAATTCTTCCATTGTCAATAGTAATTTCTCTCCCTTACATAATTTGTTAAACATCTGCCAACAGTCATTATTTTCGTGGAGCTCGTTATATTTGCGTTGATTCATTTCTGATCTGAATATAATTTTTCAAATACTTCTCCGTAGATCCCTCGATGTATATAATAAATTGTGTATACATTTTCAATGCAAACAGTCATAACCTGTTATATTTAATTTGTTCGTTCAATCAAAATCGTAATGGAATTCATAATTTATTTTGTTTGCTTGTTTGTGAATTTGTTTGTTTGTTTTTGGTCGTTAGGGAATAAAAATAAATGTGAAACGATTTATCAATTATGTTTTATTGGAAACAAATAATACAATTAAAATAGGCAAACATCAGCAAAATAGTGTTTTATTATTTGATTGGTTTGTGTTTATGTATACATGTTTTTTGTATTTTGCATATAATTTTAATACTCACAAATGACATACACTCAATCGTAGTTATTGTACAATTTAGACAGTTATTCCGATTTCAATTTCCCCCGCTTATAAAGTTTCACTTCAATTTATAACAGAAGCTAGTTATGTTAATTTCCAAAGTGCAAGGCTTGCAAATGAATGTAGACATGCAGTGTATAATGTTAGCAGGTGTTTAGTCTACCTTGTGCGAACCCTGAATGTCACGTCTTTCGTAATATTTGCATTACCATCTTGAACATCGGAACCATCGTTCCTGGAAGCGAATGACATGATAATGTCATATTTTGTTTCCTTGCAAAGAGAACATAACCATCTTCCCTATGCAGCGTTTATGAACCATGCATGCGTTCACATATTATATAGAAACCATCTGGTTCGGAGTAACAGGTGATGATGTAAAAGGAAAACTTTAACGAGAAATAAAAGTTCTGAATGTCAAACTTAATGTTACTGTTAGTGTCTAAAACTTTTTTTTGTTTTATTGAATCTATTTACCATCATTCTACCAAGCCTGAAGGGTTGAACGAAATCGTAACGATTCTTTTAGATTGCAAATTTCCTTCAAACGGCAGTCGTTTACACAAGAGGGGCGCTACACCAGTTCAGGAAAACCAACTTCTGAAATGAGTATTCAAAGAGTAATTATCAGGAACAGTTAAAAAACAGGTATAATTATTTTCACGAATCGTTGGGTTTTATTAATATTTCGTATTATTATACCTGTGAATTCGCTTTATAAACCCGAAGGATATGATTTAACTAGTGGGACAGGAGGATTAACAAATACGATTTTGTATAATTATAATTTTGCATTACTATGTTAATGTTACTACTCGCTTTTAATACGCCAATTAATTGTTGAATCCAAACAAAGCTTTGGAATTAGGGGACTCCTGATTTTCGGAGTTAAGTGTAAACGCGAGAATCGCGTGCCCCAGATAGGAAGCACGGTCGTAACGTATACAAAATGTCAAGGTTTGAAACATTAACACCTGGGTAAAAATATATCAGTATGAAAGCAGATGGCGAATTAACCCCAAAGTTATCAAGCTAATTGATCCACTACACCCGGTAATGAGCTATCGGCCGTGAAAGTACTCATCGTAGTTCAACATCGTAATGTTTAATCCAAGGTCAAAAATATTAACACCTGAGTAAGAATGATTATGATCCCGATAGCAGGTGGCGAATTAACCCTCTAAATACTAATGTGCACGATGTAAAATCTAACTGAGCTATCGCATAGTCATGATAGTGTATGAGTCCGATGACGGTAAAACATGAAAGGGTTGACCGAAATGTATACTCCGCACAAAAAGAAACAGGACACTTGTTTAATTATCATTATCATATATTAAATTAAAGGAAATTTAGTCCTCTGCAGGCAGAATATAAATTAAATGTGTAATCGTTCATGCATGAACTGCCATGATCAGTTAACAATAGCAAGGTCTGTTTTCAAAAATAGCAAAAACAATGGATGACCGCACCATTCGACTGCAATGAGTAAGCGTCTTGCTTGAAAAAAGATGTGCGGGGCAAGTCTTTTATGACACCATTCAACCTTATTGTCATGAACAAACTCCCAAAATACACATTTTCCAATAAAACAGGGCCAGGTTATGAGAACATCAACATATTGGTCTGTTTTTATGCATAAAGCTTGTCTGTTTCATGTGTCCCATAGTTACCTAGATAAGTGACGTGTTAGAGACTGCCCAAATGGTTGGCCAAGGGTGACATCAGATTTTGAAGATCTTTGGACTACGGTAGAATTCTTGAGAAGAATTTATAGGAAGTTTCATGCTGAAATAAGGGCACAAACTGTATTTTCGACGAATACACCTTAGTCATGGAATTCCCCATTTTGTTACATTTGGATGAAAATAAAACCTACAACGTTCACAATTTGTATTCATTTACACTGTTTCTATTGAGATGAAACTAAAAAAGATCACATTTGTAATGAAATAATTATGCCGTGTCATGAATACAGCGTTCATATCATGCTTGTCAACATTTAAATGATTGAATTGATGTTCCATTTTTTGTTGTTGAAAACAGTCCTTGCGGTGGTTAATTGACCGTGACAAGTCATGCATGGATGATTTCTCCTGGATTATATGCTAATATCGAAGAGGGCAATTTTATCTTTAATTTGATATACAATAACATATATTTTATCGTTAAAACATATGCGAATTGTTGTCTTAAATAAGTGTCCTGTTTCTTTTTGTGCGGAGTATATAATTATAATGATTGTTTGAACCAAGATCAAAGTATATTATCTGGCCAAAAAAAACTACGATCGCGACTGCAGATTAGGGATTAATCGTCTCATCATCGAACCAAAATCAACCCCGTTGATTGATAACAGTTTGTATGATTCGGTGGTAGTGAAAGGGTTTACCGCAAATCCTCATCAATAAGTTTACTCCAAGGTCGAAAATATTAATACCTGGATAAGATAAGATGGGTTAGAATAATTATAATGACCATGAAGGCAGATGGAGAATTAATCCCGGAATTACTATAACATGTATATACCTGAAGAGTTACGGCATAGTAAACGGGTTTATGGCGTTTAAAGGATTCACTAATTTGTCTTGTCTCGATGTATAATCCAAGGTTGGAAATATTAATACCTGGATAAGATAGGTTGAATATGATGACCATGATAGCAGATGGCGAATTAACCCGCGAATTACCATGATTACTACATCAGGTAACGCCCTAATGCTTTATTGCATAGTAAATGGGTCGATGGTTGTAGAAGACTTGCCCATATCTCCTCATCATAAGCTACATCCAAGGTCAAACAGATTAACCCCTGGATAAGAATAATTATTATACAATGAACATAAATAAACCTATGTCGAATTAACCCGACAATTACTACAGCCCAAACGCGTTATTGCATCGATGGTGGTGAAAGTGTTTACCATGCAGATTTCCTCATTATAATTTACATCCAAAGTCGAAAATATTAACCCCTGGATAAGAATATACAATGAACATAAAGACATATGGCGATTAACCCTCATATTACTAAACCGAGTAGGGTCCAAATGAGTAATATTATGACCATCTGACGATGGTGAACGAATTTGCATTAATTGAAGTTGATCATCTTATTGTGGATGCATTGTGTGACCATCACCTTCAAATGAGTTGATAATAGTTGATGATATACGGGACGAAAGAGGAAGTAGGGGGCTCGGAATATCAACAGGTGTTGGAAGGTATTGCCAGGACTGTGCCGACGATCCCGCTCCCGAAGAAGAACTAAATAATCATACCACAAACAAACAAGTAGATACAATGGATAACCCGACACACAAACAAACAAAACACACGAGCAAACGCACACATCAACCAGCAAAACAAAATAAAACAAACAGGAACATAAAAACAACAGATAAAGAAACAAACACACACAAGAACAGGCAGTTAAACTAACAACAAGCACACATGTACCTTCAACGACATTTCTAACTGCATTTAAAATTGTCGACTACCTGATGGAATTTCGCAATCACCTGTAGACGGTTCTAACATTAATGTATAACGCTTAGATATTTTACCTCTTGATATGTGATTGAAACTTCCTCTCGGCCAACTACCATCCCCAAAATCGATCCTGTCTACGGTGCAGTTGAATCCCAACATTGTAGGAGTATTCTGATTTTCTTAAACATTCGTAAATCTAACAAAATGTAAAATGGGGATGGCAGGTGAGCAATAAGGAACAGTCAATCCAGCCTCTTGTAGTTCCGTTTTTTTTTTCTTCAAATGTTTTTGAATTTGTTTTTGTTTGATTCGTACCAGAAGCCTCCTTATGATGGCCATTCCCTATAACCACCCAAACTTCTTTAGGATATATCGACCAATACAAGAAAATAATACCCATCCTAAACCGATTTGCTGGAATGTAATTGTTCATTATCATGATTATAGGCTGTTTAAGTTTTGCAGAAATATAAGTATGATTTCATGGTATGATTTCATGGTCGACCGCAATATACGTTACGACGAATTGATTTATGCCATTTGGTCTGACTATGTGCACGTGCATCATTTCCTGTTCTATAAACAAGCACGTGTATTATTGATTTTCAACACAATATAAGACTAGAAAATGTATAACATCCACTTTTTAATCTTGCGAGCGATTCGAAGTCAGCGATGAGCATGATTAAAATGAAATCGATCATATCGGACCAACACGTCCGAGTAATTTCTTGTTTATGACGTCATAATCGCATGTTCACGTGACCCAGTTTTGGCGTCTGTTTGAGATGAGTGTCGCGTTGCTGGAACTGATTAAGATTCTTGTTTAGAGAAATATCGTGGATGCATCAACAAAGATAAATCATTGTCGGAGCAGAGAATATTAATGAGAACGCGATAGTGGTGAAGATTTAGTTCGGGAAAATATATTCGATATACAATTCGTTCTGAAATAAATATTTTTGTTGTGTGATTTCGGTTTAAAATGGAATGATCTACGAGAGTCTGGTCAAACTTTAATTTGAACCTCCGTGTCATTGTGACGAATTAAACATGGATATTTATAAACATTCCATTCAGAGTTTTAAAGGACAATTTATATTATGGTCTAGCGATGAATGAAATGTTTCCGGAATTTGTTTTTAATGAAATCTGATATGAATGCGCGAGGCGTTTTCATTATGGCTTTGCCAATTCTTTATAGTAATACCTTTCCTACAAACTGTTCGTATGTGTACATTATATGTTTAAGATCACAGAGAAGACGGCAGCTGTCTTTATCCATCATGTGTTATCTCTTTATTATATATCTCCAATCTCTGAGTCGTCTAAATCCCTATCACGCGAAAACTGTTCGATTTGTCATTCACGCATTAATTTGTACGCACTGTGAGCGACGTTTATTTATGCGAAAATACGCTCATCGAAAAGACTCAGAGCGCAATCGATAACTGTGTATATACAGGATCCTATGCGCGCACGCACGGCGCGGAGTGACGCTTGGTCACTTGTGCTTAAGATTTTAATAGTGCATCATGGATGCCTTCCGATGTGCATGTGTGTGAATGGAATCTTCACCTCCGAGTGCTTTATGGATAGATAATTGTATTATACAATTCAACTATAACACTGGTCATTAATGTGCAACGATAATATAATCTACATTTATGTAACAAACCCATTGCTAAAAACATACAAAAGAGGCTTTGAACTCGATTCTGGTATTCTCACTATGAGATGTTTATCTTTTTTTGTTTAAGAATCATATTATTTATGAATGATAGGTATGTCTAAAAAGCGCCCTATATAATGCGTTACGGAATCTGTTTGAAAGAAAAACAACGTCCCAAATGACACGTATATGAGCGATTACTTAGTATGTGCATATCCGATAATGATCCATTCAATTTTTTACAAATAAGTTCGACCATGTTGAAGTTGAAGGGTACCTATACGTTTTCATTGGCATGCTTACATTAACAAAAAGTTGTTTTCACTTAAATGAATGTTCACCAGAACATGTCCTTCCCTTTAAAGTAACAAAGCAGTGATTTGCAAATACCGCCCGTACCTTGCACCCGCTCTCCGCCACTCTGAATATTGAACTCTCACGCAGTCGGCATATTATCGATTACATTCCAAGAACGGTGAACAAAATGTTAGCATGTCTGCTAGGACGATAACATCAGAATTGCTTTTTAGAAACATTGACTTTGCTTTATAAAGACACTGATTATATGCTACTGTTTTTCTTTTCTTTTTTTAAAACAGAAATTGCACTTGCTTACACTGTACACATGTGGGCGTATTCGTTTTGAATGTGGGCGAATGTTTTTCATTTATGTTATTGACTTTCAAACGTGATGATAGTGGGTGTCCCGACATGAAGCATATACAAGTGTCAAGTTAATGTTATATATGAGGCCTTCGGGAAAGTTACGACTTTGTTTAATAACGACGCGAGTCTGTTTATTAAACAATTCAATACCTCGTTATTGCAACATTTTTTTTTTGCAATAATGAATTACTTTTGTTATAATTTGGCTTTTGAATAATGATACCATTATGTAAGTGTATTCATAGAAAGTGAAATATCGGAAATAATCGATCCTTGTCTCTAAATCAAGCAAGGTGGTCTGGTTTGGTATTTTATAATGTCGAATAAGAGTCACACCATGTACCATGATTGTGAAACTTCAAGGTCAACTTCCTTTACATCTAACATTGTACCTTAATTGTATTTTATATCAATTCTTTATTCTTTATTCATATTTGTATTAATACAAGAAACCCTTAAATTTGGAACGCATTGTGAAATACATCACATAATCGTTGCCTCATTCAAAATTGGGAACTTCACCACGAATATGCGAACATTAAAGGCATATATGCGTGGGTTATAAAGGGTAGTCAGCGTAAGTGGTGGAAATTAATTGCTTTGTTTATGAATTACACAACACTTTGCAAAATGTTGGGTATCTATTTGATATCACAAAACGGTACCAAAACATATAATAATGTGTTGTCCTTTGCCTGGTGGTCCCCTTTAATGATATACGTGAGTATTGGTTCTTTCTGAAAATTTAGTTGTGAGGTTTTCGCTAGGTTTTTAATCCATGTGAGAGAAAACTATAGTAAGGACATCTGAATAAGAATTACTTTCCTCAAAGCGTTGGGTGTGGATACGCACACCCCCCCCCCCCCCCCCCCCCAAAAAAAAATATCAAACAAAAATCAATCAATCAGAAAGGTCCACTTTTTGTATCGATCTTGGTCATCTAAACCAGTTATATCGGGCAACGTTCGGTATTGTTGTCGACCCCCCCCCCCCCCCCCCCCTTACACAACACAATTAGTGGTCTCGGTCTCGGTCCAAAATACATGATTCAGATTTAGTGCAGAATAATGATGACGTAAACGAAGTTGGCGTATGGGATCAGAAATGTTGTTTTGGTCATGCAGGACGAAATAGAAGGGGTTTTCCTTTTGATAGCCTAATACTAAACGATGGTAAAATAAGATATTTTGTTGCCCATAACTTGAGTGTACACAAGAGTTAACATTTCTAAACCATAGTGGGTGCGTGCGGAGGGGGTTGATGGGTAAGGGCTACACTCGCTGCAAGGGTAAGGGCTGCCTCGATCACTTCTTATTGCGTCCATTGACAATAATTGTCGTCTGGTTCAAGCTGTATTATGCCTATAATTGAAACTAGTTGTTGGCTAAACTTACATAGCATTATTATGAATAATACATCACGGTATCACCCCTCGAGGAAAATGGTTAGAATGCATTGACATCGTCTGGCATGTCTGGGTCAACCCACGCGGATCGAGGAAAAGAAGGGGGCAAGGATAGTGGGTGCGTGCGGAGGGGGTTGAAGGGTAAGGGCTGCACTCACTGCAAGGGTAAGGGCTGCCTCGATCACTTCTTATTGCGTCTATTGGCAGTATAGTCGTCAAGTTCGAGCTGTATAATGCCTATAATTGAAACCAGTTGTTGGCTAAACTTACATTATCACCCCTCGAGAAAATGGTTAGAATGCATTGACATGGTCTGGGTCAACCAACGCGGATCGAGGCAAAGAAGGGGGCAAGGATAACACCCACGGTGATTTTGTCGTACATTTTTCTGTCGTGATTTTAGCTATTGCATGGAGGTATGCAGGGCATGCTTTTGTCTGGATGTTCTTTTTGTACTTTCATCTTTTGTTAATCTCATGGTAGCTGACCAGTGATTGACAGATGATGTCACAACAGGTCAACAATATAATTTACTCTGGAGGGGTTTTTAGGAGGTGGGGCTTAGCAACATGAAGACAAATAAATGATAAAATGTTTAAAAATATACAAAACATATTTAGGTCAAACCGTTTACAAATATTGAATACATGTGTACACTAATACAGATGAACAGAAGTCAACAAGCATTTGGTTTGCAGGGCCCCTTTAAAGGGATCTAATAACTTTGTTGACAAGTGCAAAAAGTAATGAGTGATTAATAAAATGTGTATTGGTGTGATCTGATATTTCCACAAAGTAATGTATATGAAGATTTCACGTTAATTTGATGTTTTTTGGCCGAGAAATGAGCAAAAATGCGAGGTGATAATATCAAATAATAATAATATGTACAAACTCATTGAACTTCCTTTGTACATGGCTTAAATTATTCCGTAAATTTCCTTTGAACGAAATGGAAATTTGAAAAACCGAAACCTGTCCCGTTCTTTTATTGTCAATATGAATATGACAAGGTATGAGAGAACCACTAGAGTTCCAAGTAAGTTTTGAGGATTTGGACAATGTTACTAAATCCCTTTAAATTTCGCACGAAATGAGGATTGTCGCGGAAGTTGAAGTGGTCACAATGGACCTACGACCAATGGTTCACGACGACACTTTCGTGGATCTGTCGTGGCATAAAATGGGGTAGTCCGAATTTCTAGCCACGACATATTTGTTTGTCGTACGACACCGCTTTCTTCATACGACTGCCGTACAACTTCGCAAAACGAGCCACGAAAACCAGTTTTGATTAGCCCTTGCGTCTAAATGATAGAAACGACTATAGGGAAAAATACAACGCGTATGTGATAGTCTCTCTTGCCAGACGTTTCTGGTGTTCAGACGGCATGTGCTAATTAATACATTTTGTACTTACTTTATTTATTTATTTTTTTTGGTAACAAGGAGAATTTTTTTTTTTTTATTCGTGGCTCGTTTGTAAAGTATTATTTGACTTGTTTGATCTAATTGTTGTTTGTTTTATTACACAAGGGGTCCATAGTCTACAAGCAAATTGCTTTTCAGTGGATCCCTCAATTTCCAAATATGTTATTTACTGTATGATTCTAGTTTGCATTGTACTAAGCTAATTAAATTTGTACATTATGTAAACTTTGTTTTGTTTGTACAATGCTATGTATTTGAATTTTATTGGAAATTAAATAAACTGAACTGAACTGAACTGAGGGATTTTTAAGGGGTACGGACTCAAATAATGGGGCATCCCTACCGTGCGGTATACAGTGTGAAACAAACTGTCAACACAATGTGTGACACCGTGTGATCGACACAGATCACTGATATATCACCGTGGGCACACTATCACACTGTGAACCAAAAAGATGGAATTCACAAACGAGGTTAATGTATACCATGGTTGCCGTTTGTAAAATTCACGTGTTAATTAAAGTATCATGATACAGCTATATGCATACATTAGGTGCTAGCTATAAAAGCAGCAGCACCAAATGCAATTCACCATGTGAGAACCTGCTGTTCCACAAAGTGTGTTCTTGTGTGATGAGTGCTGATAAGCGAGAATCGAACCTGAATCGATCTGTACAATGTGTTTCAACCGTGATCACAGTGGGTTTTTTTTAAGGCATCGTTCCTGTTTGCTCCCTTAAATAGCTACCCAGCTAGCCACCTGATGTCGGGCCGATGTCGGAATTTGGTTGCCGGATGTCGGCATATCGCCGTTGGCTCGAGGTTAAAATGTCCGCCAGCCCAACATCGGCACGACGTCATTTTTGTGATATATTGGCATAACGTCATTTTCCGACATTGGCCCAACATCATCTCATGAGATGATGTTGGGCCATTGTCGGAAAATGACGTCACTTTTGGCACGACTATTAATGGTATCATTTTGAACAAGGTCATGGACGATGGTGTCACTAATCTGCCACTTATACGATACTGGCATCCTTTATCAGGTTTTTAAGTGCGTTTTAATAACTCTATCATTGTATTTTATGAAGCGTAGTATACTTTGTTATATCGTTGTTAAGAACATTATATAGCTCATGTCGTCGTGAATGTCCCATTACTTGAACAAATACAAAGCGCGATTGGGTTACTAATGCGTCGTTTGGAACGCTTTTATGTCTGCATTCATGTCACCTGCGCATTATGAAGGTGATAATGGGCGTGATTTTGACGCGCATCTTGACGAACGCGGTGCATTATTGATTGGTGTAATTATACGCTTTAATATCATGACATCATTAACCGTTAAAGGGGGATAGTTCTTGTCAAACTGTATGTTTAGTGGCTAAAACGTGTGTGCCATCATTGAAACCTAAAAAGTTGCAATATGGTGCATATATGTATCTATGGCGCTGTAAGAATGGTAAATTAACAACACAGTTTAGCGAACTATATCACATAATCAAAGTAACTAGGTATAAAGAAATCTGAATGTCTCAATATGAGCTTTTTTATCAATTTAAATAGCAGACAGGAGGGTGCTATGCAGAATCAATCTGATATTTGGAAGATTCAAACCTGTTTATGATGTCAATGTAGCAGATTCGATGTTAAATTAAGTTTGGTATTTTTCACGAATGTTTTGGTTTTGGTTAAAACTGTATATGTTATAGTCTTCTAAGCAATACAATATCTTTAAATTCAACGGCATCAGATCAAATATGCGTATACATACGAGCACAGAATATCAAATTTTTACGAAGAATGACAAAGTACATGGCACACATTCGGTGACCCCGATATTACATTTTAAAGGGGTAGTTCAGTTTTGGTAAAGAGGGCGCTGCACAAAATAAATTGTTGTGACGTAATGAAAACCTGAGTGTTAAATTTGAAAGAGCGTTCAATTTTAATGGCAGAATAAACTTTATTTGATCAAATTCGGTTCAGAAACGGTTGAAATATAAATAAATATATCCGATCGGAATAAATCTGGGGCCCAGATTTATTCGAAGATTTTAAAAAAAAATGTAAAAAATACTTACACTTTTTCAAACATTTTCAAGAATTTTTTTAATAGTTGTTAATGATCTCTCTATTTAACCATTATTTCAACAAAACATCACATGCATAATTTTGTATGAAAAATGGTTGAAACCAATGCTTTTTTTAGAAAGCACCCTCTTGTGTTTTAATGGCTCTTTTTGAATGATAACAGGCTTTTTTTACTTAGTCGTTTGTAATTTTCTATACCTTTCGAGCATGGCGAAGTTATAATTATAATTTTGTAATGTCATTGTGCAGGTTTTGGTTACTAAAGCTCAGCCTTACCAAAACTGTACTACCCCTTTAAAGCTGCATGTAAAACCAAACTATACCTTAAATTAAATGACATCAGATCCAAGTAGGTAGCATAATATGACATTTTCGCGTAACGACTAAATGCGCGGCACATATTCGGTGACCCTGATAGCCGGAGGAGTTCAGAGTGTGCGTGAGTGTCGCGGTATTGGTTCGGGCCTTCGGCGTTAAATATGAAGGTCCTGGGTTATGTGCCCAACACGAACATCCTTAACATTATAAATTGTGTCCCGATTGTTCATCTCTCCCCGTGTATAAGTGGAGGTACGATAGGCATGTTAATATGCGACTGTATAATACCGTTGTGTGCGACACGTACATGTAGGGAGTAGAAAGTGCACATCACGTGCCGATGACCGGGATGATGATGCCTTTGTACAGGCACTCTATACATGTGTAATGATATCATTAGCCTAACCCCTTGCCTTCCGGAACGGTGGGCTATGTACACAATGTATAGGGATTTTAGATTATCTAAGGAAACATGAAGACCTCCCTATATTATTGACAATAGACGGACATAACATTCGAAAATAAAATCAAACGTTACAGCATTAAATTACAAATGTAAGCATAATTATGACGAGCGTGTGTAGGTAATGCTCGCTGAAGTTTAATGGGGAACAATATAATTACAACGCATTTTGTTCTTCATATCATTAAAGGGATCTAGTAACTTTGTTGACATGTGAAAAAGTGATGAGTGGTTGATACAATGTATAATTGTTGTTATCTGATATGTCCACTGGGTGTTGACTGTGAACATTTCAAGGTAAATGGACGTTATATGGCCGAGTAATGAGCAAAAATGCAAAGTGATATTCACTAACTCATTGCACTCACTGTGTACACGGTTTCCGCGGTCAGTGGATATTTTAACATCTAAACACTTCAATCATAAATAAATTTGAAAAAAAAACGAAACCTGTCTCATGCTTTTATTGTTAATACGAATACAACAAGGTATGAGGGAACCGCTAGTATTCCAGTTGGATTTTGAGGATTTGGACAATGTTACTAAAGCCCCTTTAACGTTTCAATACGACTCTGACATAATATATCACTACAAGAGTGTACAACAAGATATAACAATGACGATATCATTGACCTTGAACTTGATTGTTGAAGAAAATAATACAAATTGAGTCATTTACTACGCTGAAAACTCATAACGAAAAAGAAATGCCTTAAATAGTTAATGTCTTCTACGATGCATAGTATGGTTGAGTGAGCAATTTGTCAACGGATCATATAATATACCCGAAGCTAGCATTTCATATTAAATAATTCAGTTACAAGACCTTCTGAAAGGTACACAAGGTCAAATTCCGGTCTCCAAAACCTTTGTAAGAGTGAAATCAATCAACGGACAAACAACCCCCCCCCCAAAAAAAATAAAAAATAATAATAATAATAATAATAATAATAATAATAATAAAAAAATAACAAACAAATATACGTCACATAAACAAACAAATTCGTTACATATCAAACGAAACAAATGGTTATGCTATAAATGTTTTCTTGAGTTCTGGATGAATACAAAATGTCCATGTGAAAAGGCGTATTTATAAGCAGCATTTCGCAAAGGGAGTTGTACTCAGTCTTCTTCGTGTTCTTGTCTGATTATCAAGATGTGCGATGCAATCAGCTGCCTGACGACGTCACCTCCTGGCTGTCCTAAATTTGAAATTGCAAAGTTATTATCGAATATCATGAGATAAATGTGTATATTATCACAATTCCATAACGCTAAGTGGCCAACACCGCCCCCCCCCCCCCCCCCGCCCTCCCCCAATGCCCAACTAGCCAAGCATGCAAACACTATGTGGCCTAGCGTGGGCTAATTGGGGGAGGGGATGACTCTGTCACTGGGGGCACCCACTATGCTTTTCTTCTATGTTAGACCTTTGTTGTGTATAGTCGTTGATTTGTCAAATTATTGGATGTGCGTGCCCCACTGTCAAATTATTGGATGCGCGTGCCCCACCCCCACCCCCATATAGCTACGTTACACAACGTTACACAATGCCCAATTTCTGGCTTATGTGCATCGATCAGAGAACTACAAAAAAAAAACTACAAAAGGATTCGATAACGCAAAGTATCTCTGCTATTCTATTATATCTCCTATAGAAACTGAAGGTCGTCTACGCTATCAAGACGACACCGGTATATAAAAAAAATGGTTCGAATTAGGAAGACCTTGAGAAACGCCAACTGCCATTCTTAATATTCCGATTGAATTACATGAGATGGTAAACCAAATCGATGGCGAAGAAGGGCGCTTCACCCCTGTCAGTATCGGTCATTTGTTAGTGACTTATACTGAGCTAGGGTCAAGAAGGGGGTAGTCGTTGCTCAAACAGGGGGAGTAGCCTATCTGTAAAACAATAACATAAGGTTTATGTATTACTTTATTCAATTTTCCCTTTAAGGTTCAATGACGGAGACCGATAATTCCCTAGATGTATGTATGCGTGTGTGTGTGTGTGTGTGGGGGGGGGGGGGGGGGGGTAGGTGGCGCTGGGGCTTCGGGGCTCGCCCCCTTTATTACCCCTATAGCTCCGCCACTGACGTGTGCTGGTCCATGTTCAATCGTATCTTAATTTCACCTTGGGGTCTAAATTGATTCGGTCACGCGTCATTTCCATTTGTTTATCGTTTGTTTGTTGGTTGGTTTATTTATACTTGTATATTACGCTTGTTCGTCTATTCATTATGTTGTGGGGGTGGTATACTTACTTTAGAAGGATGGTCTCAACATAAACTAAACTATTCCATCATAGATTAACATCCACCCGATTTTCAAGTATGTTGTATTATATTCTTGTATTAATTAAACTGAGTGAGCAACTGCACGATTCTACCTGGTCCAAAAAGTGCTAAATAAATGCAAATTAAAGTAACAAGCTGTGGCAATTCAATTGATTTTGCCATAAGTCCTTTCCCCTCGTGTCTGCATGTCACTTAAATAAATCAACCGCAACAACAACAACAACAACAACACAACATAGCACGTCACCTAAAGCCGTCTAAATGGGTATCATGGTCGGGTGTTAATTAGCATGTAGCGCCATCATCAGTGGCAGCTCGGCTAGTATGCTCCCCGGGGAGTTGAGAAAGTACGCAATATCATTGTGTTGGTTTGAAATGTACATGTACCTGATGACCATGGGTAATAATAATTTGAATAATTATTTAAGCGCAGTAGAGTATATATTTATAGTAGCTGCGCTATATATATGTTCATATTATTATTATTATTATTATTATTAAATATCGCCTTTTTGTAGCCCTATACCACACACCGGTATGTACATGAAGTAAATATAGGGAAAGAGGTAATGGAAAAGTGTAACATTTGAAAGAGCTTAACATTTTAAAGACGGAATTAACTTAGTTTGTTAAAAATCAGTTCAGCAAACCAGCTGAATTATCCATAATATATCCGATTGGAATACAATGTTTGGGACCGACTTTTATTCAAGAATAAAAACAAGATATCTAAAAATCCTACATATTTTTAATACAAAAATTTTTGAAACTTGAGATGTCTTGAGGGCATGGGCATGGATACTTACGTAATACCTATTCATCAGGGGGGGGGGTGAATGAATAGATCATCCCCCTTGATGAATAGGTATCAAGGACAGATCTACGCCCATGCCTGAGGGCGTCCTTTTCTGTTAACGGCTCCGTTTCGAATTTAAAATGAAAACAACCCTGTGACTTAACCGTTTATATGTTTGTATTACCATTCAAGTATCTTTAGTTGTTAATGATAACTTTAAAATTTTATTTACTTAAACATGTTTAATTAAGTTTAACCAAACCTGTAGTAGTAGTAGTAGCCGTCGGTCGCGAAGCGACAATGACCGCCTTCAGATTCACTTCACAGCTGATCTCCATACAGCTCGCTGGCCTGCAACAGTTGTCCATGTCTTAAGGTCAATTTGCCTCCGCTTTAGGTTCCGCTTGACCGTGTCCTTGTATTGAAGTCGTGGTCTACCAATCCCTCTTTCGCCAGCTGGTAATTGCGAGAACAGCAGTTGCTTGGGTAGCCTCTCAGAGGGCATCCTGATGACATGGCCTGTCCATCGTAGGTTCTTCCTGATGAGCAGGTCCTCCATCGAAGGTAGTTGTGCTCTCTCTAGTATTTCTTTGTTGGTCACTTTGTCCTTCCATGTGATCCTCATGATTGATCGGAGGTGTCTCATCATGAATGCATGGAGTTTGTTCACTTGACTTTTGTAGAGAGTCAAGCTTTCCGCACCGTATAGGAGAGTGGATAGGACGATAGCCCTGTATATCTTCCCAGATAACAATGCGACGTTGGCGGAACGTAGTCTATAGTCGGCACCGTCGCGGTTGGAAAAACAACGTTTAGCCAACGTTGGCCTACGGTAAATTCACAACCATATTTTTGCAGTCGGCGAGCTGACGTTAAAACAACGTTAAGCCGACGTTGGCTGTTGACTGTTGGCAAACTGGTCGGCAAATGTACGTTGAAGCAACGTTGGGTGATAGTTAGACGAACAATCATATTTATATGGTCGAAAAGCAAACGTTGGGCCAACGTTTCGCCTACTACGTTGGATATTGGTTGGCTAGTTGACGTCGTACTAACGTTTGACAAACAACCGCATTACGACGGTAGGCAAGCCGACGTAGGGCCAACGTTCACTTATATAGTCGTATGAACGTTGGGGTTTAGTCGGCTCAATGTTGGCTTGACGTCAGAAATAGCAAAATAAAAGGTTGGGCAAACGTTGGCGCAACATTGACGTTGGCTTATGGGGGTTGGGCCGACGAGGGCCCAGCGGCAAGAATGACGTGGGCAAAACGTCACGTTTTGACGTTGGCCCAACATGACCGCCTACATTGGGCCAACGATGGGCCAACGTAGCATTGTTATCTGGGCTTACACTTCACTCTTGTTGAGACATGATGGTTATTCCAGAGCCTGGTTCGCAGTCTTCCAAAGGCACTACTGGCCTTTGACATTCGTTTAACCAGCTCAGAGTCGATGCGTCCGTCTTTGGATATGGTGCTGCCGAGGTATGTGAAGTCATCCACCTGTTTTAGCGCTGTCCCATCCACAAGGATCTCCTCCTCCTCTTGGTGGTCTGTACCTGGTTGGAACAGTACTTCAGTCTTTCTGATGTTTATTTGTAGACCGAACTTCTTTGATGCCGATGAGTTTTGGTAGAGAGGGCGCTACACAAAATAATTTTTTTTGAGATAATGAAAAACTGAGTGTCAAAATTTGAAAGAGCATACAATTTTAATGGCAGAATAAACTTTATTTGATCAAAATCGGTTCAGAAACGGCTGAAATATCCATAAACATAACCATTTGTAATAAATGTGGGACCCCACAAGTATTCGATAATTTTGAACCAGTCGTTAAAATTCGTTTTAAAATGCTTCCTCTTTTCAAAAAAATTCAAAAGAGGTTTTTAGATAGTTGTTGATTATCTCTCTATCTAATCACTATTTCAAAAAAACATCACATGCACAATATTTTATTGAAAATGGTTTAAACAAATGCATTTTTTGAAAGCGCCCTCTTTAGTTTAAACAGCTCTTTTTAAAAATTGATAACAGGCTTTTTACTTAGTCGTTTGTAATTTTTGTATTCCTTTTGAGCATGGTGGAGTTGTAATTATTAGTTTGTAATGTAATGGTGCAGGTTTTGGTTACTAAAATTCAGTTTGACTAAAACTGTACTCTCTCTACCAGAACTCAACTATCCTTTAATATTAGAATTGAACGTATTTTGTCGAACCGAATTCAATACAACCAAACTTCTTAAATAATAAGACAGTCACATCGCATTACACAATAAGTATATTCTTAAATACAATACCCATAATAGATAGTAATCATTCAAACGCCAACCACAATCAAATGTGTTTAAAACGAAACAAATATGCAGTCAATTAATCACTCACCTTTACATACTGTTCATACTGTCCTTGAATCACTGTAAATACACTTCAGCAACATTACTAATTATAATGTGAAGTTCCTTTTAGATGTTTAGGTGTAAGTGTCCTTTCCCTAATTAGTCATTCACCTTCGTATACTGTACACTAATTGTCACTATAAATAAACTCTAATAACACGAATGTGACGTTTCTTTATAAAGGCAAGTGACATTACTGGGAAACGCCCCCACACACAAACGATACAAATATGCTTTCATAACATACCACGTGAACGAATATAATAATAACTTAGATGTAAATGTAAAGATTTGGACAAAAACTGCTTTGAAAATGACTAATTGAGCATTTATAGGTTCCAAAATAAAACGATCGCTGACAAAGTTCATTTTAACCGCGTGCGGAACCGCGTATACGTTACGTGCAAAATAGTATGCTAGCCAGTAGCCACGGTATGCGGGCTTGTCGATATCTCCAGCCCAGCGCTATAGCGGCGCGGGCAGGTGCGAACGGGCGGTGAATTTAGGCCAAATTACACTGACGCGCATTAGATTTCCTCCGATATTTCTGCATTTTACGATACTAAGGTTCGGATTTTACCACACAAGCCTCTTTTTATACTTATTCAACAATTTGTATCATGTAGTTTGGCCATAGATGTTTTCGGTAACTTTCCCGATACTGTTATTTGGCTTTAGTGACGGCCTTTCCTCATCTGCCCATGATTGTTCCACCCGTTCAGGACTGGTCCCCAAAATACTCCGGCAGTCGTCTGACAAATGAAGAATGCATGTTCAACCAAATTCAAACCGTCTTTGCCATGTTCACTGGGTTAATAAGAAAACAACAAGAACGCCTATTATTACCAACTTATGTCGATCCACCCGCACCCGAGCAATTAGAAAACCAAGAGCTTGAAACGAATGCAAATCATCCTTCATAGACACCCCGTGAGAGTCCAAGTATAGATTCGGATTACCATGCTATACTTTGCGCATTAAAGGGATCCTTGCATTTACTTGGTCAAATTTAAACCAAAATCATTTTAGAATTTCCACATTTGACTTGTACCTTTCATTTGTGGGCATAATTATAATCCCATACGCATTGTAAGGGGCTTTGATTTTCACATGTCTCCCTAATTATGTAGATATTAATACAAAAAGCGTTAAATCAATGGGCAGTACTGAGTTATAAAATCTGACACACATTCTGTTTCACCTTTTCACTAAGTAAACATTGGATTTCCATGAAACTTTCATAATATCATTCAGAAGAGCCTTATATACTATCGGTTAATGATTGAAGTCTCAAATATTCCTTCAGAAACATCGTATGAGTTTAACATTAATGAATCAGTCACTTTAATATTGTTATACGATGCACATTAACGTCACTGCTTAAATCGGAGGAGCATCAATTTTCGCTGAGTCCCGTGCCACTCTTCATTAGTATCGGATAAATAAATCTGGACGGCGATTTGCGACGAAACTGATCGCTTCTCATGAATACATTGAGAATACATTATCTTGAATACATTGGTTTGTACCTTGCATTTTACCATGCACGTTTTTGCATAATTTTAATCACATAAGCACGATATGGGCTTTGAATTTCACATGTCTCCTTAATTACGGAATGTGATGCGAGTATGATTAAATTGTTGTAGAGAGTTCTGGAACGCTTTTAGATTTCAAATTCATTGAGCAGTAGTTTATACAAACGTATTCCTCTATACATTCATGTATGTAGAGGGGCATGTTGTTGTTGTTGTTTGTTTTTTTACCTAAAGGAGATTTAGTAAACTTTGTTGAAATATTCAAAAGAGTGATGAATTGTTTGATAAAAATGTGAATTATTGTGATATCCTATGTACACTGAATGATATGTGAAAATTTCACGTTAAATGGATACTATATTTCATTTCATTTCATTTAATTTATTTTGCAACTTCAAAACATAACATAAATACAAAACAATTATTTAACAACATATAATACAAATCATGAATATCACAATTGTGCTTAAGTACATTAAACAATTGTATAAAAAATAAGTAAATAAAGAATAACTATACAACATAATAGTATACAGTACAGTAGGAAAGTTGCATGGGAAGTCACAATAAGCTGCAAGCTTGATAGCGTGACTCCCCAAAGAAAAATTAATGTAAGCTTAAATTATGTATACAACCTATGACATATGGGATAGAGAGAAAGAAAATAAAGTAAGGAGAAGGAAGTGGTGCAAGTGCAAATAATTAAAGTACACGCTAGCCCTTGAAAACCATATACTAATTATATATGACCAAGTAATGAGCGAAAATGCAAAGTGATATTAGCTAATTACTCATTGCACTGACAGTTATAACTTCGAGTGGATATTTAACAATCCGAACACTTCAATCGTAAATATCATTTTAACGAAAGGGGAATACGCAAAAAAACACAACGATACCATGTCCATGCTTATATTGGTAATACGAATGCCACAAGGTATGATAGAACTATTAGAGTTCAAAACTTTTAAGATCATGATGTATGGATTTCGACAATGTAATACACTGTAGATCCATTTGAATGAGAAGTTCACTATCATTTCCGTTTACGCAAAAAGATAAACATATTATACCGGACATCATAATAAAGATGTAACCATGGTAACGGTGTTCGAAAATACTTTTATTAAGCTTTGAGACAAACACATTATCGGAAATAAGTTATTTTCGATTGTAGAGATATTGACATGTCTTTCGAAACTGCCGTTAAACATTACGTCACTGTGACAATAATGACAATTTTTAGGAAAACAAATTAAAACAGTCTTGGACGCAATACTTAATGGTAATTGACTTTTCTGTTTAATCTTTCTAGCGATTTGCCTACTTTACGATAATTACGAAGAATTACCATAATGTAGCACATAATCAAAAACTTATTAGCAAACTATTTTATATAATGTTGTTGTGACTTATTCGTTGTAAATATATGTATGTTTCTTGTTGGAAATGAAATAAAGTTGAACCTTGAACCTAATTATAGCTATTTCCCATGAGCCTATTCTTCTGAAGTTTGGCTTTGATCTTTGCATAATCACTCATCGGAAGCTAATTGTGAGTAGCCTACGACTGGTCAGTTCTCCGATAGCGCCGTTCATAACTAACGGAGAAGGCTTTTCACCACTCAATATTTCCGATTAATTCAAAAATATAAGTAGGATTAAATCGATTTTTTTTTTAAAGAATCTATAGGATAGATGAGAGGAAGCGAATTTCGATTTGACCCTATCATAACCCGATGCGGTGAAAGGAGTAGCATTATAACCTTGGTCAACTCTGCCTTATGAGAAGGGCAAAAACCAGGCCTGGTATATATTCAATACTTAGCATTTTTCTAGGCTGATAACTCGAATAAAATCTGAGTTTGTATTTCACTTTTATTTCAGTAAAACAAAATCCAAATGAAATATTTGAAGACATTATGACATCAAAATTTAGGCAAGATTTTCAGCTGATGAATTAATCAAATCTCAATTTTGACTAAGTAATTTACTTAGGTTAAATGTATTAAGTATGGAATGGAATACCGGCCCTAAATGCCAGAAACAACTGGTGATGATAAAAGAATACTGTCACGCATACTTGTAATCAAAGAAGCTCGTTTTATGGTGAAATTAAATGAAACGGATATGAATTGAAATGCATTTTATTGTCAATAATACTAATAAATAAATTAATCAATTCAATATCGTTTTTTTGTGTGTATACATTTGATTAATTGATAAATGGAGCTAACAAATAGCAAAATTCTTATCGAAGTTAGCCCCTACAATTATAATATATAAAATCATATTTGACACACAAAACAGAAGAAATACAATTTTTCTTGAATAAAATTGATTTATATCAACTTACTTACACTGTTTTATACACATTAAATTTGTATAATTATTTTGTTAATCTTTGTATTCACTGCAGAGGAATAGTCGCCATTGCCAGTCGTTCCTGTAATTCAGAGTCGTTGTCTTATCAAAATGCCACCCCAGTCACGTGATTCTATCAGTCATTCCATCCATACCGGTCAAACAGGGTAACTTTTATATTATTCGACCGATTTGCCTTATTTTAATTTTATTCTGAACACGAGCCATCCCTTCGGTGCCATTCCACTTTAAAGGAATAGTACAGTGTTGGTCAAACCGAATTTTAGTAACTAAAACTTCTAAGTTATCATTAAAAACTAACATTTATAATTCAATGATGCGTGAATGTGAATGTGTTTTAAACAAAGTCATCCAGTGGAGAGATTATCAAAGCAAATTAAAAATCATTTTGGTATATTTTCAAAATGTGTAGGATTTATGAATATTTTGTTTTAATTATTGAATAATAGTTGGTCCCCAACATGTATTCCAATCGGATACATTTATAAGTATTTTACCTGTTTCTCAACCGATTGTGACCATACCAAAGTTGATCTGTCCTTAAAGGGAGAGATCCACTTTTGCAAGGCAAAATTTAAAAGTTGCGAGGTTATTGTCTTATATGAAAGGAAATGTCATTTAATAGCATGCCTGAAAAAATTAGGGCTTGAAATCTCTTTTTCGTGGAGTTATAGACCTAAAACTGAATAAACTGAGGGACGTCGGTTAATTAGGTACATAAGTATTTTCAGCCGGTGAGTAAGTTCGTACACAGATTTCACGGAGTGCCAGATCGGTATGCATGACCCCTACGTGACCCGCGTTAGCTACGTGACTCGCGCATAAGTTGAATGTGTGAGCGTTTACCAAGCAAAATACCCAAACATCGCTTAAACTGACTACATGTAATCATATATTCTTTCTTTTTGAGATCTTTTTCCGTGACATACGTTAACAAATGTCGGCTTCACAATACCTTTACGAGAATTAGTACTATATTGTTGTAATATTATGCTAAATCAGTTGAACTCCTTTATTGACCGATATATAGTTTAAATGGAGTTTAATTTTGCGTGTTACATTGATCCCCATCCGTCAACAGAAAGCTGTTCAGACGTTTTGTAAAAGTGCACCTGTCCCTTTAAGATTGTGTGCTCTTTCAAAAAGTACACTAAGTTTGTCATAGCTAACCAAAAAGAAAATTCTCGAAGCGCCCTCTGAACCAAAACCTAACTATCCCTTTGAACTGTAAAAACGCCGAAAACTATGACCTCCAAACAGTTCAGCGTCCGTCGGCGGTTTCCCGGTCAATCGATATCATAATTCATAGCGTAGTATCCGGTCACTAGAAATATGCGTTCAGATTTACTGAATTATTTATACACACGTACGATTATCGGGGCAAATTTGACCCAGATTATTTCCTACTCGTTACAGTACCGGTTAATTAGATTCAATTATTATTTAGGTTTCATGTGGAAGTCAGTGGCGTAGCAGCAGGGTTTCATGGGGGGGGGGGGGGGGGGGGGGGGGTGGGTCACGTTCCCCCAATCATTTGACGGAAGAAAACAACAATAGGAAACATAAGAGAAAGTTGTTTGAGAAAAAAAAAAATACATAAGTTGTGCCCCCCCCCCCTTGGCCCCCAATTTTGCATGCCCCCTAATCGGTCCAACCACGCTACGCCGCTGTGTTGAACATAGGTGCGTATGAATGATGGTTTGTAAATAATACGATGCAACGTAGCATTGCAGTGTAAATCATAAATAATACGAGCTTATAATAATTATGAGATGCTGACACTCTCCATAACCAACCAGATGTTCAAACTTTTGTTATTTTTAGTATTATTATTTGAATGAATTCCCAGGGAATCAACACCTAACATAGACATTTGATGTATACAAAGTGAGTATTTCTCTCAGTCCATTCTACCAGTAGCTGTAGAAATATGTGTGTCCAAAATATTTGTTAAACTTTATAATGAAAGTCGTATAGAACCTAATATAGCTCTCAATCCTAGCAGAATCTCCGTCAGGGCGAAACAAAAGAAAAATGTGTTTGTTTTGCCCTGACGAGGATCCTTGCTAGGATTGAAAGATAGGCACTTTAATTGTATTACATTGGCGATTTTTTAGTATATTAACAGTTCTTAGCAGTATTAATTTCTTAACAAATTTAATATTCATAACTAGTGCGAACAAACATTCATGGATCTGCGGGACAGACTTTTTTGTTTGTCATAATTATAAGTTCCTGTTCCTATACTGACAATATTATAGTCTTTTTCTGCAGACACATGGGCACATAATTAAACTTGATGAGTTTTCCAATCATGATACATGTCCTGGAATTATGTTTGTCTGAATTTCTTGGTGGAATGGACTAGTAAACCATTTGCTTTCATTAATTTTGTTAGGAAATCATTTTGGGGTGGTGGCTCCGTTTTAGGATTGTATACATCCTTATTATGCTATGATAATCCAGTAAATTTGTATGTCTAATTGTCTATATAATTTTTCATGGACCATTTACTTGTTACACTTCATGATGACTTGATAATTATTTAACTGGTACTTGAGAAATTACAGCACTCATGGTTATAATCAATTTATCCTACAGAACGTAATTTTTAGATTGTTTGTATAGGTTTTCCCGCTCAATTTTGCGATTGTGTCATTCGAATTGATAAAAGGAGCAAACGAATTCGCGCGATTTGCGATCGCCGTGTCAAAGCAGCATTCGAATTCGTAAATAGTCGTTCAAAATCGCGTCTGAGCAAGTGAATTTGAACAAAGAGCATACATTTTCATCAATGGTCATTCAAAATCGCACGTAGTTCACGCTGGCGCTACTGCACATTCGCGAATTCGAGTGCCCATAAATGAACTATCGTGTCTATTCACGAAACCGTATGCGTATGCATGAATTCGTTTGCACGTATTCGGAATTTGAAAGACCGATACCAACGATTACGCGGCAATGCGTGAATTTGAATGACCCTTAATGAATTCGATTGAAAAAAGTGTAAAATTGAGCGGGAAAACCTATATTATGTTGCACGAAATTAAACATAACTGATAAAATACAGTCAACGTGGCTAACTAATTAATTTTATGATAAACCACCAAATCGTAACATGGCGTTTTGGAAACCAAAATAAAGAAATTGTGCATTGGTTAAAACAAAAAATGTAATGTATGAGAATGCACCTATACCTTCATGATGGCCACGGTTATGAAGTAAATTTTGAAAAATACCTTTCGTGAACCCAGGATAAGAATCGACGTGACTAGAATACATACACGCACGAGTCCCACTGAGTACGCGCTGTTACATCTTTTTCCTGGATCCGATTTCTGATTTCGATTAGAAAGAGGGCCGTTGTGGTATCGGTGTGATCTATACAAATCATAGAGCAAATCATGCCCCATAGCACCTTGAGGGTCGATGCATATTAGTGCCGAAAATCGATTTGATGAATTTTCACAACTCCTTCGAGACAAATGATTTGGAGCAGGAAACAAGGTTACGAGATGGCATATGCCCCAAGTGCATTTCTCCCCTGTATGCATATCGCTTTTAGAAGCGCCAGATTATCATGATTATAAAGGACTTTGCGGAGCTAGGTTGTGAAAATACAGATGTTACGGAAAGGTTTTTGACGTGATATTGATTTTTGTTTATCTTTCTTGTCAAGGCATGCAATTATCTTCTTGTATACCATTGATTTTCATTAGATGGGTTGAACGATACGAATACCGATTTTGTAAAAAGGAGAAGGGTGAAAGAATAAGAGTGATATTCATGAGGGATGGATAGAATTATGGAAGTATTACATATAGGCCTAATTATTCGCAGTATGATACTAATATGATTACATCTGATAGCAGCGTAGATTACACGTACCCATGATATGTATCCATTGTAGACTATTTAACCGTCTGAGTGTCAAGGTCGATTCCGGTCAGAAATATCATATAATTAGATCTGTTAATTTATAAACGCACACATTAAATAATGTGCATGATTATGTATGATTAAAGTGATCCCTGTAAAGTGTCAGATATTGCACAAAATGACATTTGAGACTTCAATCCTATATCAATATCATTCAAAATACAATTGAAAGATTTGTGAAAGTTTGAACACTGTTTACCTAGTGAAAAAAACGAATATTGAGTTCATATTTTATCACCGAATACTGATGGCCTGCCGTAGATTTGTCGCAGTAATAATCGTCCGTTTGACGATATCCGCACCCGTGTATACAGATGGTACAGAATATGCGCGCGCTCGGCTCAACAGTAGGGTACATCGACTCGTTGCGCTGCCCCGTCTATCGGGAAGGTTTCGGCCAATCCGCCGGCCCGCGCGGGTCCGTGATCGCGTGGCGCGCCGGCCGGGCGTGTTCAGCTATGGCAATTGTACTTTTTACCAAAACCGTTGGGCAACGGTTTTGAGATGATGATTTTCAATGATAATTATCTTCATACTAAATGGACATTTGAAACAAATATAACCCTATTTTATTCTTCTCTTACCATAAGCTAAACAGCACGGCATAAGAGAAACGAGGAAGCTCCAAGTAATTTTCGTGGAGTTAGTCACTTTACTTGGATCACTTTAAATATTTAGGCACATGATTTCTTTAATACAAAGCTTATATTCATTGCACATGAACGAGCGTTTACGCTATTCTTGTAAACCTAGTAAACGTGTCCAACAGAACTGAGTTGCTTGGATTCTTGCGATTGAATGTGGCACTCAGAGGGTTAATTCGTTGCCCAGAATCATGTCCCGCGACAAACACACAGAAAAGTTTACAAAAGGTAACAAAACACACACAAAAACAGCGCTGGATCACAGAAAAGAAACTGTTGAACTCAGCCTCGTTAAGTTGGTCATCGCCCAAAGATCACCGGGATTCACAAGGCCACGGTAACCCGTTGACTACGGGAATCTCGATGACCATGTTCCAACTCTATGGACATTGCAACAAATCTATAGTGGCGAACCGGCTTTTTATGAGGTCGGTATCGCAAGGCGGTATATAAAGGTATACGCTTGTCGTTATTATTGATGCGCCGCCTTTTCTGATGTGAGCGGTACTACGTCAAAGGCACGGTCTTGGCCGTTCGAAGCCCAGATCAGATCGAATCTCTTATTACCTCACGACGAATCGTGTCTGGACAAAAATATGAAGACCCGTCCGCGAACATGGTGAAGACGGCGGACCCTGCCATCGTAAATCTAAACATGACCTTTGAAGTTCGGGGTTAACGCGACGGTAAATGTCTCGGCCACGATGAGTTGTTATCCTCCAGCTAATACATTATTATTTTTTCTCAGCAAGTTTATAGCTGCAAGATAGGGCTTTTACCCTGAAGTTATATTTTGTGCGTACTATGTTCATTAATTACATTTTTTTAAATTTTAACCCGTTGAGGACTGGTCCCGAAAATATTCGGGCTTGAGTCTATGGAGAATGCGTGTTATACCAAAATCAATTCGTCCTCAACGGGTTAAGAAAACATAATTTGAATACCTGACTTTTTAAAAAGAAATAATTGTGTCAAATTACTATTCCTAAATCCCTCAAAATTTCATTTAATCAAAAATGTGGGAATGCGATAACAGTTCTCATTTGGGAAGAATGTAGCAATAACGACCAGCATTATAGAAAATCAATACTGTGTTTTTGTTTTTACAGGAATAATAATGAACACGCAAATCTTGCAAATGATAATATATAGTACTCACTGAATTTCTAATTTTGTCTCTATCATGATTAGTGTTACTAGTATTATTTGTATTATTTTGATTTGTTATATTCAACAGTTACTTCCCCATTTTGTTGTTTTGTTCCTGTAGGTTTAGTAGGAGCACACTACAGGAGTCTTTTCTCGCTGCACCCACGGGCAACATGTCTTTTTGACACGACCGGTTGCGCGACCACTCCTTAAAGGGACTTAGTAACATTGTCCAAATCCTCAAAATAAAATTGTAATTCTAGCGGTTCCTTTATACCTTGTTGTATTCGTATTAACAATAAAATCATGGGACAGCTTTCGGTTTTTCAAATTTCCCTTTCATTACAAAGATATGTATGATTGAAGTATTTAGATAAGAAAATCTCCGGGCGAGATTTTCATCCCTGTACAAAGTGAATGCAGTGAGTTGGTGAATATCACCCAATATCACTTTGCATTTTCGCTCATTACTTGGCCATACATTGTCCATTTGACCTGAAATTTTCACACAATACCCTGAGGAGATATGAGATAACAACAGTATACATTGCATCAACCATTCATCAGTTTTTGCACATCTCAACAAAGTTACTAGATCCCTTTAAGATTAAGATTTGAATTTGAATTCTAGATTAATCCACAGAAGACAGGAACGAGGGTAGGAAATACAAGCTTGGTCGGTCACTATTAAAACATTTGGGTCACCTGCTCATCGCAAGCAGAAGTTCTAATTTTGTAATCAATATATTACCAACAAATGATTGTATCAGAAGTGTATGTCCATGAGCTAGGGATTGTGTCTTTGATCAACGCCGCTCTATTAATTACAGCGACCCAGAGATGACCATCAAACCCCCGGACCTTTGAACATCTCTCTCTTAAATATACAAACAGGCAATATTAGTAATTAGTATGAACAAAATGTAGGTCACTAGCTCATCGCAATCAGGTGGCTTAATTAATCCATTACCAGAAAATCGTTGTATCAATATTTAGGACAAAATATTATGTCCAAAAGGGATCGCGTCTTTGATTAGCACCGCTCTGTTCATTACAGGGATCCAGATAAATGATGACCATCAAACAACGGACCTTGGGACATCTCTCGCTTAAATGCTACAGACAGGGAGGAACACATCTGATATTAAAGCTCCTTAATCTCAGCCACAGAAGTGTAATTTGCGGAATGAATTGTGTGTCGTTCCAAGCCATAAACACTCGTCAAAAAAACCTCTATCCATTACCCATTTCCTAAGCTACATAACAATCCCATTCGCCTGAGGATCGGAATTATAGTGGTCAAGATAAAAACCACCGACCATCCGCCCGACCTTTTGCTCAAGTATTTCACCACCGCGATAAATATTGACTCAGGTTTTTTGTTCATCAGCTAGACTGCCAATTAACCTATAAGCAAGCAGAGGAGTGGCACAGTTTGTAGGAAACGCGTTCCCGATTCCACAGGTGAACATATACATGGTCAAGAGAGTGAGTGGGGGGGGGGGGGGGGCATCTTGATATTGGCCTGCGCGAAAGTTCGCCTTGCCCTTGTCCTTGAAGAACATAGATCATGCTATTATTTATTCAAGATATATTTTCGCAGGGTAGGTTCGTAGGAAACGCGTTCCCGATTCCACAGGTGACCGTATACATGGTCAAGAGAGTGAGTGGGTGGGGGGGGGGGGGGGGGGTGGGGGGGGGAAACATAAGTTGTGTTATTATTTATTCAAGATAATGTTGGCAGGGTAGCTCCATCCAGGTCCAGCTACATAAGTGAACTAGTCCTGATTTCCATCCAGGTCCACCTACATAAGCAGATAAGTGAATCTGCTTTTACAAGAAAGCCCTGCATCCGCGTGTATTAACATTATTGCAAATGAGCTAGCTACAAATTACTGTGTAGCAAAGTTTAAGAATCAGTATAGTTTCACACAATACTAGTGGCCAAACATAGCACCAGTCTAGCAATCGATCCGGAGTTCTCGGATTTGATAAATGGCTAAAGCTCGTTTTGTATTAAATCAATTCGGTTTTTAAATTATACAAACTGCGTTACAAATGTAACTTTTAAAACAAAACCGGGTGTTACATGAACACAAGGCTATAGTACTGACGGCTGCCTTGATCTGAATGTTGTAACTTGTAAGATAGGTTGTTGTGTTTGGTTTAGCGTGATTCATCCGCCCAAAAGGTCGGATCTAGCAGTTCGTAGTGTTGACAACGACAACATAACAGATTTAAGGACGCGTTGTCACGCTCATTGGCCCTTTTAAATGTTGACTTAACAATCGAGCTTGCTGGCGCGCTGTGGTCGCATTTTGGTTACGCTTAGTTTGGGAAAAGGGGACAGTCATCCTTCTCCTCCTACATTATTCATTATAGATGGAGATGTAACCTAAATTGTCCTCAAGACAGTGGTGTAGCGACGAGATGGGTGGGGTAGGGGGCCGGGGGGGGGGGGGGGGGCACGCGGGGCACGGGGGCACGGATGCACGTGCTCCGCCTGCCCCCAATAAGCTTTGTACATATCTTTTTAAAAAATCAAGAAATACATTAATGTGACGAAAAATGTTAAAGGGACTTAGTAACATTGTCCAAATCCTCAAAACTTAGTTGGAACTCTAGTGGTTCTCTCATACTGTGTTGCATTCATATTAACAATAAAAGCATGGGACAAGTTTCGGTTTTTCACATTTTATTAACCAGCATCACTTTTTGCACTTGTCAACAAAGTTACTAGATCCCTTCAATCATCGCGGTAAAATTCACTGAGTATAATTAATTGTCTGTTATCATCGTGAGTCAACGGACAATTAATTACAATCAATACATAATTGTTACCCCAATAATGTGTGTGCTCCCCCCCCCCCCCCCCCAATCAGTTCGACCACGCAATGGCACTGTCTTAAAGGCGTCACCCGCGACCTTCTAATGTGAAGGTACCTACGTCACAAACACCACGTTCACGTGACTTGTTACAGCGACGACGGTCGGACGGTACAAATTTAAATATATAATTGTTTTAGAGCTGACGCAGTACTCTGGATAGCAACCGATATAGGGATCTAGTATTAAACATTGCCAAAATACTCAAAACTGACTTGGAACTATATAACGGTTCTCACATACCTCTTTGTATTCGTGTTACCAAAAGAAGCGTGGAACATCTTATGGTTTTCCAAATTTCCATCCGTTATAAAGATATGTATGATTGAAGTGTTAAGATGTATTATTATCTAGTATATACTTATAACTGTATACATGTAGTCAGTGCAATGAGTCCGCGAATATCACTTTGCATTTTCGCTCATTACTCGGTCATATAACATTCATTTACCCTGGAATGTTCACACATCTCTCAGTGGACGTATCGGATCACAGAAAAGGAACATTTTTTCTCAACCATTTCCCAGCGTTCGCACATGTAAACAAAGTTACTAGATCCCTTTAAAGTTAAACCCTGCGCGGGACAACCTAAAGCAAGCCGATTATTTCTTGAATAAATCTCTAAAACACTAAATTCATGTTACCTGCTACAGCGACGACCGGTACAAATTAACATTTATAATTGTTTTACCGCTGACGTATATAACTCTGGATATAGAACGCGTTAAAACCAAGGCGTGACAATCAAGGCAAGCCGAGTATTTGTTGAATAATTCACTAACACACTTAATTCAGGTTACTTGTTACGGCGACGATGGTACAAATTTAAACAAATATTTAGCTGTTACAGTCGTACTCTGCGCGTCTAGGCAAACCGTTATAAACGAAATAATTATCTTCTGAATCACTGCGCATTCAGCATGTTCGTTTTTAGAGAGACGATTGTAAAAATGTATCTAAAGATAGATTGTTTTAGAGCTGCCAAGCTATGGATGGAAAAAGTTACAGTAGCGTGCCAGTCCATGCAAACCGTTACTTGTATAATAATCGGGGAAAATTAACACCACTTTCATTGATTTGATTGGTTCATTTTGGTGTTCACATTGTAACGAGTAATTGTCAAAAAAAAAAGTGATTAACAATAATTCGTGGACATAATTCCGTACACATAATGCATTATATATTCTGTAGGACATGTGTTTGAAATACGTTAAGATGAATGGAATTATCAACACACATTAAATGGATAGTTGAGTTTTGGTATAGAGGGCGCTTCACAAAATACTTGTTTCGTGAGATAATGAAAAACTGAGTGTCATATTTGAAAGAAACATACAATTTTAATGACAGAATAAACTTTATTTGATCAAAATCGGTTCAGAGACGGCTGAAATATTCATAATATAACCATTTGTAATTATTGTAGGGCCCCACAATAATTAAATAATTTTGAACCGGCCGTTGACCAAAAAATGCTTACACTTTTCAAAAATGTATAAAGGATGTTTTTGAATAGTTGTTGATGATCTATCTATCTAATAATTATTTTTTAAAAACATGACATGCACAATATTTAATTTAAAATGGTTGAAACCAATTAGTTTTTAGAGAGCGCCCTATTAAATTTGAACGGCTCTTCTTGAATGATAACATGCTTTGTACTTAGTCGTTCGTAATTTTTAATACCGTTCGAGCATATATGAGTTATAACTATTAGTTTGTAACATATGGTGCAGGTTTTGGTTACTAAAAAATTCAGGTTGATCACAAATGTACTCTCTATACCAAAACTCAATTATCCCTTTAGAAGGCGTTGGTAAAAATGTACTGTAGACAGATTGTAGTAACGCTGTCATGTGCTGGAGACTAAATAGAAAACCGCGTGACAGTATTTGGAAACCGCAAAGAATGATCTGACAAATTTTCAAAACCACATAACTCATTATGATTTAGATGGTTTTTAGAATTTGCCAGAAATACATCAGTGAAATATGTAGCAAATCATTAAAAATATGAGGCGTAGCTTAATAAGCAATGTTCCTCCTTTTAATCCACCAAATGAAAAAAGGCACTGGTCGAAAAATTGGTCTCCGCCAGGACTCGAACCTGGGTCTCCGGCTTGGAACGCCGATGCCTTAACCACTAGGCCACGGGGGCCGTGTGATTAAAGACAGATCCAGTTCAGGTCATTGGCAAGCCAATCTCTCGGCCCTTTGTACTCAAGTATTCATGGGGAAGGAGTTACGAACAATGCAAGCCGCCTTTACTTCAGTTGGATCACAATAGAGTGATTCAAGTATTAGTTAGAACAAGTGAACTAATACATACAGCTTCGGTTTCTTCCAATATATAAATAATTGCAAGGAGTAATCATAAATGATTGAGAAGGAAGAATAATAATAGGCGTAGGTTAATAAGCAATGTTCCTCCTTTTAATCCACCAAATATATATTGTAGGTATATGTATACGTTTCGTTAATAATAATGATAGTGTATGTATTATTAATTTCATTGTATTAATTTAATAATGCTTTTAATAGTTTACTTATGTTTGTGTTGGAGGCGAGGGTCCCACACCAGTAATAAGACCTTGCCATACACAACAATGCCAGGTGATTTGAAAATCTGCATTTACTGCAAAATAATATCGATCGTATTTCCGGTGTAGTAGCGGAATTAGTCCGGCCGCGGAATAAGACCGGGCGGACAAGATCCGCGCGTGGATTTTGTCCGACTTGCCGATATATTATTTTTGGTCACTAACTTCAATTTGCAAAAATATGGTTGCGAACAAAACTAACCCTAACCCGAAATATGGTGGCTATAATGGCTATGGCTATAGTGGCTTCAATTAAATTTGGTGGCTAAAACTACGAAAATTGAAGTTAGCAGCAATCTTCCTAAATTGCACTGCCCAGTCTTATTCCGCGGCCGGACTTTTTCCACGACCACACCGGTCATATGTTCATCGTAACAGTAGATGGAGGATTATAATCATCAGTGCAAATATTCCGCTAATGCAGGATCGAGTTTCGCACTTGAAGGCATCGCGTAGGGATAAGTAGGCCTTTTCTTAGAGCAATTCTCAGTGGCTCCAAAAACTTATTTGGGATGGGGGGAGGGGTGGGGCATACAAATTAGGCCTACCCGACAAGCGTGAGGGTTTGTGTTTATACTGTACATGTATTCTTTATGCCAGCTTGTCGAGTTTTTAAATGGTATTCATTATCAAAGGGATAGTTGAGTTCTGTAAAAGAGAGTACAGTTTTGGTCAAACTGAATTTTAATAACCAAAACCTGCACTATTACATTACAAGCTAATAGTTATAACTCCACCATGCTCGAAAGGAATACAAAATTACTAATGACTAAGTAAAAAGCCTGTTATCATTCAAAAAGAGCCATTGAAACCCAACAGGCTTAACAGGCTCAACGGGCTTAATGCCCTCCGTATGGAAGCAGGAGACCATCAAAAACACGGATATACGTCGTGTAGTAATTTGAATTACTACACGACGTAAATAATTACGTTGTGTAGTAATTACATTTACTACACGACGTAAATAATTACGTCGTGTAGTAAATGGAATTACTACACGACGTAATTACGAATTACTGCCCAACGATTTAATTTCATGACGTTAAATGAATTAGTGTCGCTACATCAAATAATTATGGTCGTGTAGTAATTCAAATTACTACACGTTATTTACGTCGTGTAGTAATTGGAATTACTACACGACGTATATCCGTGTTTTTGACGGTCTCCTGCTTCCATACCTCCGCACACAGAGCCGACTCGACCCGATCCGACTGGTTTTCAGTCAGGCTAGAGTCGGTTTCGCTAAGTCGTACGTAGCCGATTCAACATGCTGAATCGGCCTCGAATGATCTCTTGACCGGCAAAACAGGAGTCCTGAGGCAACGTATTCTGTGCTGAACCGACTGAAAACCAGTCGGAGCGGGTCGAGACTGCTATGTGTGCGGAGGGCTTAAAACGCGTATGAGGTGGATGTGGTAGTGGTGGTGGGTGTGTGTGTGTGTGGGGGGGGGGGGGGGGGGGGGTTCCTCTCCTTTACTTTCAGCGGCGCCATCTATCTTGGAAAGAATTCTCTTCAGTGGTGTATCGTAGTAACGCCCATTATCTCCCATTTCTACGCTCAGTGGACGTGGTGCGGCAACATCTGTAGAGCAGACTTCAGCTAGACAATACATCCACCTTTGCTGCTCTTTATTTTATACCTAGGTGTATAAAAGAGGACCTGGTAGGTAGGAGTGGAAAGGGTATGCAATTGGAATTGTGTCTCCGTTAAGTGCGCCTTACAGCTGCCAGAATGCATTGCTCCCAAGGGAACAGAGAGTGCACGTCATGTGCGGATTAATTGCTATAGTGTTTGTTCGATAACCGTTCGATCATATAAAGCGCTTATAAAATATTCATATTGAGATACATGTATAGGTTTTCCCGCTCAATTTTGCGATTGTGTCATTCGAATTGATAAAAGGAGCAAACGAGTTCGCGCGATTTGCGATCGCCGTGTCAAAGCAGCATTCGAATTCGTAAATAGTCGTTCAAAATCGCGTCTGAGCAAGTGAATTTGAACCAAGAGCATACCTTTTCATCAATGGTCATTCAAAATCGCATGTAGTTCACGCTGGCGCTAAGTCTGCACATTCGCGAATTCGAGTGCCCATAAATGAACTATCGTGTCTATTCACGAAACCGTATGCGTATGCATGAATTCGTTTGCACTTATTCGGAATTTGAAAGACCGATACCAACGATTACGCGGCAATCCGTGAATTTTAATGACCCTTAATGAATTCGATTGAAAAAAGTGTAAAATTGAGCGGGAAAACCTATATTAGGCGAGATATACATCCAAACATTATAATTAGTATTATTATTCTACCTCAACTTCATAATTGCCTTATAATTTATCATGGAAACCATCAAGGATTTCGTTTATTGTTAATATATAGACATGACAGAAGAGGTACCCCCACGAGAATCGAACCGATATCAACTATAGACTAGTTTAATTGCACTCCACAACAATGCCAATATACATGGCAAATCCAGACAAATTGTTGTATGCACTATAAGACACTAAATAGGACGAATAGTCCCTTGAAATTTGAGAAAATAAGAAAACTATGGCTCTTTGAAAAGAGCCATTTTTTTTATTTCTACAAGTGACTCAAATTCGCAACGCACTCAATTTTGTTCAACTCAAAATTTATGTTTACCCTTTGTTTGAGTTCAACATAAGTTTTGTAAAATGCATTTATACATAACATATCATGAGATGGGGGAATGGAAAAGTGTGACTATGAAAAATGGGAACATTCGTGAACAAAACATATGGGGAGTAGTCCACACACTTATCAGAGTGCGTTGCCAATTTGAGTTCCCCGTAGCCATAGGAATAAATGGACATCTTCAAAGAGCCATAGTTTTCTTGTTTTTTGTGATTATGCTCTAACTTTCAGAGATTATTCCTCCTAATCTCTTCACGTCTATGAAAGCATTTTTGCTTGGGTTTCATTGTTCTTTTATACGGGAAGGCTTTGGGTACTGACTGGGGCTAGAATGTCAGATTAACATCCAAATGATTAAATTATTAATGATGCATACGCGTGACCTTGAATTTATAGCGAGCTTGTTTTTTGTTATGCTAATCTGATTTCACTATTGTTATATGGAAAAGCAAAACGAAACATATGTTGAACTCAAACGAAGGGTAAACATAAATTTTGAGTTGAACAAAATTGAGTGCGTTGCCAATTTGAGTCACTCATAGAAATAAATGGCTCTTTTATATGGTATTATTAGTTTCAGTGGGTTGGGTTGGTTTAGCGGTTTTCCCAAAGGCTGTGTCGGTATATAGGGGGTATACGTACATGAGGCATAAGTGTTTACCCTGTGAAACGTACCTAACAGAATTCAACACAGTGGTTATACAAGGCCTACGCATAAGCCATGCAGGGATTTAAGATGTTTTTAAGGACACGGGTAATGCAATTTAAAGTTAAATATGATATATAAACCTGCATGCGTGTGCGATAGTACTTCACCTAATAATTATTGTATAAACAGGATGAGACGCGTGGAGTCATGCAAGGTAAGCAGAATCTGTTTTCTGGGTACCTGTTATCGTCTTTAAAGGGATCTAGCAACTTTGTTGACATGTGCAAAAAGTGATGAGTGGTTGATACAATGTATATTAGTGTTATCTGATATGTCCACTGGGTGTTGTGTGAAAATTTCAAGTTAAATAGACGTTATAATATGGCCGAGTAATGAGCAAAAGTGCAAAGTGATATTCACTAACTCATTGCACTCACTTTGTACACGGTTTTCGCGGTCCAGTGGATAATTTAACATCTGAACACTTCAATCGTAAATATCTTTTTAACGAAAGGGAAATGTAAAAAAACGAAACCTGTCCCATGCCTTTATTATACGAATACAACAAGGTATGAGGGATCCGCTAGAATTCCAATTGGATTTGAGGATTTTGATAATGTTACTAAGTCCCTTTAAAATTGAGACACCTGAAGAGCGAGTTGGCCCAACAACTAATAATTTAAGCGCAGCATGCCTGCCATACTTTTGTTGTTATGTCTTCCGGTAGAAATAAGTTTGTGTTTCATGAATTTTAACCAAATTAGCTTGCTGGCTGCAAGACACACATCCGATCTTAACCCATTCAGGACTGACTGATTTGTGTATAAGATTATAATATTCTCCCTGGACTCCTGGACAAGCCTTCTGGACCAGTCCTGAATGGGATTTGGTTAAAAGATTATTTAAAATTCTTATATAACGCAGAGCGAATTACTAACGATATTTTGATCTGTATGGCGCCCTTGCCGTTGATAATCATCTCCGAGCGATTAACACCGGCCATCTTTACACTGACACACAGTCGATCCGCGCGTGATGTGAGCATTCTACTCCCTTGGGAGCAATTCATTAATGGCAGCCATTTAATAGGCGCAATTACCATTGCGTGCACGCATAGACTTGGCATATAAACGGTAGCTTTAAGATGAATACAAAGCACCCTATACCACAAGTTTGAATGCAAGTACTTGGCACTTTAGGTGTTACACGGCACGGTGTATAAACGTCCTACTCTCAACGGCTCAACATTTCTGTATCGGGGTAGAGAACATTAATTGCGGGCCAAATGTCTTGCTGAATGCCAAACGTTCCGGAGTTGCCATCGACTCCACGACCTTCTCATTGAAAGATGAAGGATCGAACCAACATACCTTTCCAGGACACTCTCCTTTTTGGGCTATCCATGAAGTCGTGAACTTCCGTAAAAGGGGGTAGGATAATTATAAAGTCATGCTGGAAAAACGAAATCGTGGCGCCTCTTTGTATAAGATTAGTCAAACTACAATACAACCATGTTATTTTACGTTAGACCGCTAGAAGCATCGACCATCTTATTTTCGGCGACCTACTAATATAATAGGAATGCATACGTTAAGCTAAGTTTGACGCCTACCTGCCTATGTCCATGATGACGTACATCTGATAATATGCCTGCAAAGTGATATAGAATAAGCGACACTTGGTGATGGGACGAAAAGGGAGTAAGACAACGATGAATCTACATTTCATTATAAATATAACTTAATGACGAAAAAAACATAACTCGGAAAGCTATACTTCCTTTTTTTGGATATTGTTAGAAGCTCACAAAAATACATCTTAAGTGTGCATATGAAATGCACTTTTCTTTGTATAAAGTAATCAAAGCAGCATAACGTATCCCTTTTAAAAAATAGCTGCCCGCTCGAAGAAAGTTAGCGGCATGCAGGAATGAATGTTCTTCGCTGTACATTCATGACATTTGAATTTCATAAATGTGGGCCACCTAATTGATTCCATTTGAGAACATGGAACGATAGTGGAAAGGGAATGAGTGACCTAGATGAATCGAGAATGAACAGATGAATGAGTGAATTCGTAGGTTATGTGGGGCATAGGTATGATAATATAGGCGCAAGGTCGAGGTGGTGGGGCTACTTATAAACGGCCTTCCCAGCTAAAACAATGATTATAAATCGTTTTATTTTGAGCAATATCTATTGAAAGGTTAACATGATTAATGTTACTTGTTATTTATTGATATAGTGTGAGTTTTTTAGTGTGGTTTTGAATCCATGTGAACATAATTATGTGTTAGTTAGATATTTTATAACAGGGCGTTTGTAATGCGTTTATGTTATATGCGCATAGGTATGATGTATACAATCACCGTTCTTTCTTGATATTATTTCCATAAGGTTTTTATGTTCGATTATGACAAATATTTAGGCTGAATAATGCAAATCTGTTGATATATATTCCAACAATATTTATGAGGGCTCTACATAGTGTTTTTGATTTGTTTAGACAATGTCAGAGCTTGTCCAGTACTCGATATGTACCATACCACCAACAATGGTACCTTGCAAAATATTAAATCGCAACCAAAGGTGGTTTTGATTATGTTACTATCTCTCTGAAACTTTATAGAATAAAGAATTGGAGTACAAATTGAAGTGAATTACCTTTTTGTGCAAAAAAGAAAGAAAACAAAATCGAAAAAAGGCACTTAGAATAATGTTGTTGTTTTGAAGGAATTGGCAATATTAATTTATTCATCTCCAATCATGTTTATGTCTTGAGGCAAATTACCTTGGAACAACTAATTATGATAGTTCAAAACTTGTCCATGGGGTATAAACAGAATTTCCCTTCTCTATTTATGTATACAAATCGCTTCATTATTGCCTTTGTAAGAATGTTGTTTATATCCGCGGTTTGCCATACCTATGCATTTTAATGAGAACGATCGAGTGAGACCAAGAAGGACGTTAAATCGATTGTTTAATAAATTGAGTTCCGCATTACTATCTGGTAGGACGAAGCCTTCTCTACGTAATGCAAAATCATCATTTTTGATGTCAAATCATCATTTGTTGAATATTTTAAAACAAAATCATCATTTGTGACGCCAAATCATCATTTATTGAATTCTTTAAAACAAAGTACAAAGTAGCTATACAGGGTGTCTCAGAAAAAATGCAACACCTACGATCCTTCATTTCATCAACATCATCGACCAAATGTCATTGTTTTTTGTTTGATTGGGTAGAACATTCTTTTTCCAACAAGATGATACCATAAGCATTGATTTTGGGTAAGGCGTTTGGATCCTAGGGCCATTTTTCTAAGGCAATGTCGTTTCCTAAATTTTCTACTTTTGCGTCTCTGGCGATCCTCTGAACACTGAGACATTCTCGCCCCACGGCCTCCATAGACAGAAGAACCGCATGACTGCTCTCCCTTTGATAAGGAAGACAATGTGAGCCATACCGTATGGGGTACTTGATTATGCAACATTGTCTTCTTTATCAAAGGGAGAGCAGTCATGCGTTTCTTTTTCTATGGGAGGCCTTGGGGCGAGAATGTCCCAGTGTTCAGAGGATCGCTGGACTGCGAAAAAGTAGCAAATTTAGGAAACGACATTGCCTCAGAAAAATGACCCTAGGATCCAAACGCCTTACCCAAAATCAATGCTTATGGTATCATTTTGTTGGAAAAAGAATGTTCTACCCAATCAAAAAAAAAACAATGACATTTGGTCGATGATGGTGATAAAATTAACGATCCTAGGTGTTGCATTCTTTCTGAGACACCCTGTATTATGTTTTAAAATCCCAAACTTTACGTGCTTAAAACATGATTATCTCCGATGTACAAAAAGAGACTTAGCGCCCTCTCTTTCTCAGCCGACGAGCAATTGAATGTGTTACTAAAAGCTCGCATGTAATTATCAACAAATCTATATTATAGAAGCCCCGTGACAATCTCTGAAAAGGCTAGAAAATCGTCAGCGTATAGTGATTGCTTAAAGGAATCTAGTAACTTTGTTGACATGTGCAAAAAGTGGTAAATGGTTGGTACAATGTATGTTGTTGTTATCTGATATGTCCACATGCTATATTGTGTGAACATTTCAAGTCAAATGGACGTTATTTGGCCGAGTAATGAGCAAAAATACAAAGTGATATTCACCAACTCATTGCACTCACTTTGTATACGGTTTTCGCGGTCCAGTGGATAATTTAACATTTGAACATTTCAATCGTAAATAACTTTTTAAGGAGAGGGAAATGTAAAAAAACGAAACCTGTCCCATGCCTTTATTTTTATTACGAATACAACAAGGTATGAGGGAACCGCTAGTATTCCAATTGGATTTTGAGGATTTGGACAATTATACTAAGTCCCTTTAAAGGGACAGTTCCTCTTTTACAAAACGTCTGAACAGTTTCCAGTTGACGGATGGGGATGAATGTAACACACACAAAACAAATCAGATCGAACAGCCCTGTAATTTGGATTCAGCAAATGAAAAACGAATGCGCCCCTCCATATATCGGTCAATAAAGGAGTTTAACTGATTTACAATAATATTACAACAATATTTATTCTGGTATAGGTATTGTGAAGCCGACATTTGTAAAGGTATGTCACGGAAAAAGATCTAAAAAATGAAGAATATGTAATTACATGTAGTCAGTTTAAGCGAGGTTTGGTTATTTTGTTTAGTATCCGCTTATGCCGTTGTTAGTTCAAAAGGTTGGTCTGGGTCGGTGTGGTGAATAGTTAGTCAAAAATGTAAAGAAAACACCGTAAGAAAACATTGTATGCGCGGGTCACGTAGCGATGTAGTACTCCGTGGAATCCGTGTTCGAACTTTCTCACCGGGTGAATACACGTATAATGCACAATTAAATGTTGGACGACGGTTTATTAGTTTTAGGTCTACGTATAACTCCACGAAAAAGAGATTTCAAGCCCTAATTTTTTCAGGCATGCTATTAAATGACATTTTCTTTCATTTAAGACAATAACCTCGCAACTTTTGAAATTTGGCTTGCAAAAGAGGGTCTGTCCCTTTAACGTCGTATATACAAAGGGATATGAAGGGATATTTGTCTTTGTGCTTAGTGATTTTGAAGGTGTTCGGCAACATAAATTATTGTGTGGTTTCCATATTTGTCAACGGGCTTTAATAAAAAACAGAAAATACGTCCTAATCTAACGCAGTTACTAATATATTAATATTAAAGAGGTAGTTGAGTTTTGGTAAAACTGAATTGTAGTAACCAAAACCTGCACCACTACATTACACTTCTACTTCTACTTCTACTTGGGTACTCGACAGGGTCCATCAGTCAGGACGTAGAGTCGAGGGGAACCGGTGAGGTGTCCCATTAATTGCCGATTGAGGCAACTGCTCCCGCAAAGGCTCCTAGTGATGTAGAAGCCAAGATATTATTGGGGAGCGCATTCCATGCTGTTACAGTTTGTGGGAAGTAGGAGTTCTGGTAAAGCTGAGTCCGAGTATGTATATGCTTGAGCTTATTTGGGTGGTATTGTCTGGTGATGCTTGGGGCCATTGGTGTGAGGAGTTGGTCAGGTGTAATTGCTACCATGCCATTTTGAATTTTGTAGAGGAGGCTAAGGCAGGAGATGTGTCTGCGTCTTTCCAGTGTACTCCATTGAAGTTGTTGAATCATAGCAGACACACTCTCAGAATGGCGGTATTGTTGAAGAACGAATCTTGCTGCTCGCCTCTGTACAGCTTCAATCTTTGAGATGCTCTTCTTTGTAGATGGATTCCAGACTGTTGCACAATATTCCAAGCGAGGTCTAACCAGGGAGAAGAAGGCTTGTTGTCGGATCTTCTGGGAAAAGCGTCGTAGATTCCTATTCCTACAAGCTAATAGTTATAACTCCACCATGCTCAAAAGGTATAGACAACTACAAACGACTAAGTAAAAAGGCCGTTATCATTCAAAAAGAGCAGTTAAAACTTTAAAAAGGCGCTCTCTAAAAACTCATAGGTTTCACACTTTTCATACACAATTGTGCATGTGTTGTTTTGTTTAAAATAATCAACAACTATTTAGAAACCTCTTTTGACATTTTTTGAAAGAAGTGTATAAAATATTTTGAAATAAAATTGTACAACTATGAAAGCATTTGAAAGTGCATGATTCTCATTTCACATGTTTTATTCAATGAACTTTTAAATGGAAATAAAACCAACCAAAACCCTTACATTTTTTTTTTGGGGGGGGGGGGGGAGTACCAATACTCAAGTGTACCTTTAAAGTCACTTAACCATGATAAACGGTCTTTGAACAAAAAATTACTTAGGAAACGTGTAAGTGATATACCCAGTCACACCGCCCTACGCTCCTACTACGCTCCTAATCCCAATTGATAAATTTGGAAGCGCGAGGCGAAGCGTAGTTTGAACGAGTTGAGGACATGGCTAGAGCGGCTTTCTGAAAAAATGTCTTTTGTTCAATGGGGAATGAATGGGAAGATTATCTCACATGCGTGATAAGATAACCTCTCATGCGTGATAAGATAACCTCTCATGCATGAACAGATAATACAGATTACGAAACCCCTACGCTCCTACTACGCTTGTTTTGAACACACCCAAACCAAGCGTAGTAGGAGCGTAGGGGTTTCGCGATATATACTTTTGTTCAGGGGGTATTATCTGTTCATGCATGGGAGGTTATCTTTTCACGCATGTGAGATAATCTTCCCATTCATTCCCCATTGAACAAAATACATTTTGCAGATCTATCCAGTGCTTGTGATCAGCTATTGTCCGAGAGCGTACTAGAAGCGTAGGGCGGTGTGACGTCACCATTAAGTATAATTTGCAATTGTTGTCACCAGGGGGTGTATTCTGAAAATCGTCTTTTCCCTAATATCGTATTATCTTAGGCTTATGACAAAACCGGTATTCTGAAAACTCTCATATCTTTTGTATTATCTCTGAAAGTTTGTTAACCTCTATTAGCTGGCGCGCCTTGCCACGCATTATTGATAAGCGCGTTCGCGCAAGCAAAGGTAGAAAATGTGTATTCTGAAAACTCTCTTATCTTTTATCTCATCATGAAATTATCATAAATTCTACTCATATGCTGAGACAGCTATGGGGCAGTATTTTCCTTTTGTTATATCGTGTTTAAACATATTTAAAGACAATTATTTGAGATTTTAAAGAGCTCCCTATGTTTGTTGTGTGTATAGGTGTGTGTACGTGCGAAAAAGTTAGAAAATAAGAGTGAGGGGGAGAAATTCCATTGAAAATCTAACCATATGAAAATCCCATTCTTACAAAAATACTCTTTGACCAAAATATATAATTTTCTTGAACTTTGATTGAAAATTCTATGTGTGCGCAAAGCTAGTTAGATGCGCGCATTTAAAGAAAATGCGACGCATACGCAATTTAACCCACTTTGATTGGCTGAGGGGGCATATAAACATTTTGTAACAACAATTTTGATTGGTTAACTCAGCACTAATGGGCGTGGTCAGGGAAAGATATGATGCCCTTAAGACGATTTTCAGAATACCGATTTATGACGATTTTAGCGGTGTATTATCTTATGGACTTATGACAAAAGATAATACAAAAGATAAGACGATTTTCAGAATACACCCCTGGCTTTTATAGTTTTTAGAAATCAAGATCGAATGTAAACCTGTATTAAGGTTGAAGCCCCATGATCATCTTTGGAAGATTACGTTGCCTTTACACCGTTACTCTTAACGTTCACTATATAAATCGTGTGGTGTCGATCCATTTATGTGCGGACTTTGGCGTCGACACGCGAATCCATGACCAAGAATTGAAGCAAAGACATTATAATTAAAAGCGTCTTTGATCTGTTGATTGAAGGCCGAAGTAAAGCCTAATTAGCCCTGTATAATGAGGGTTTAGATAATGTCATGCCCTGTCATGCCACTAAAATTTGTTTTAATGCCAACCGCGGCACACGCCACGATCCGATTGCGATCCAGCGGGCAACTTCGTATCTGACTAAATAAAAAATAAAAAAACGCTTTGGTTGATCTTTGATAATGAATACATCACATATCTGTTGACTATTTGATGTACATTTTTGTCATATTTTTTATATTAATTTTTCTATTTATTTTTTCTACCTGCTGAGCTTCACCCCTGAAAAACCCTGCCAGAAGCTATTGTCTTGACTTCTCTGACCTCACAATACCATTCCATCAGTCAGCTAGATGAACAAAAGACATTGGTATGTCAACTGACCACCAGTTTTAAGCTGTTTACAATAGTATTGTAAGCTTTATACAATGCCCACTCACCATGAAAAGAAGGTTTCAAAGAAATACGGTACTCAGTGGGTGAGAACATATCTTTTGTAAATGTTTATCTAGCTGATCGGTGGTTGAATGGTATTGTGATGTCAGAGAAGTCAATTGTGTAGGGTTTTTTTAAGGGTGGATCTTAGCAGGTAGAATAAAAATAATAGAAAAAAAAAATATTAAAAATATGACAGAAATGTACATGAAATAGTCAACAGATATGTGATGTATTCATTATCATAGATCAACCAAAGCGTTTTTATTTTTTAATTTAGTCACCCTTTAAGCAAGTTGTGTGCTTTTAAAGCATGTAGTATATAGTTCAGATACTAAATCGTACGTCGGATCGCAACATATAGGGTGCGGTGGGCATAATAACACAAATATAAATATTCCAATCGTACACAAATATAGAGAAAGGATGGATCAATTCCGATCGAAAAAGTATTACCGATTGATTGTTTGAGAGGTCATCCCGTCGATATAATACAACGTCATCCCGTCGCAAGTTTAATGACAACAGCGCCCTTGAACTAAGATTGCCCCGCTGAATGTTTTGCATTCGTGTTATTGTAAATATTGCAATGAAAGAAATGTCGTCGGTTGCATGCATAGAGGATAGGTATTATTTAATTAACAAATTATTTATTAAATCGAACGAATTAATGCTGACAATGCTAGGAAAGCATCGCACGACCTGAAACTACCGCCGCGCAATTCGTTTCCGAGTTGTATACGCGGTAATATTCGTTCCCTAGTCAACTAGTATTACGGTTTTTACGCGTGTCGCTTATTATAAGGTGATCTAACTTGATATAATTCAACAAAATTCAACTAGAGCTTTCTCATTTCTCTTGTACCTTGTTGTTTGGCCTATATGGGATAAGGTAAGAGAAAATTAAATGGGTTTTGATTTTTTTTAAATGTCTCCCTAGTTATACAGAGTGTCCCAGATAAAACGAAACCGGGTTTCATGGCAGAAATTTTCTGTCATAATGAATGATTTCCTTGATGATATATATATGACTAAAAAGCTCTGTTTCTCTTCTTTCATTTGATGTACAACTTATGGCACATAATTTAAGCATGACTGAATTAGAACAATGGAAAGTGTTGTTACCAAAATTCCATTTGCACGCAGAAATTGCAAGTTTGGGTGAGTTTTTAGGGCATTAAACGTGCTTATTTTGAAAAAGAACAAACACTGCATAGAAATTCATATTTTTATCTTTCATATGACACTTCATGATTAAAAAATAAATGATTTATGCCAGAGAACGAGTACAATGAAAACATGCTTCATTTCAGCCCAAATTAGTAACTTTCCAGACCTAGCATATTTCCCATGTTTTCCCGGATCCCCATGTTTGTGTAAATTCACTCATGCATCAAGTCCATTGTCATCTGCTAAGTCAGGAAAGCTGAGCGACTTCTTACTCAACTATCTATCATTTGGACAGAAATCAGGCATGTTTTCATTGTACTTGTTTTCTGGCATACTTCATTTTTTTTTTTTTTTAATGAGGTGTCATATGAAAGATAAAAATATGAATTTGTATGCAGTGTTTGTCCTTTTTCAAAATAAGTACGTTTGCTACCCTAAACACTCACTCAAAAAACTCACCAAAACTTGCAATTTCTGCGTGCAAATGGAATTTTGGTAACACCACTTTGCATTGTTTTAATTCAGTCATGCGTGAACTATGTGCCATAAGTTGTACATCAAAATAAAAGGAGAGAAACAGAGCTTTTCATACATGTATATCTTATCAAACAAATTATTCATTATGACAGAAAATTTTTGCCATGAATCCCGGTTTCGTTTTTTTCTGGGACACTCTGTATAGACGTTTCTCGACTAGTCAAGAGTATCCGAAAAGGGATACGTAATCGTCCATAGTATCCGAATTTGGATACTTCACGCGAATCATCATGATAAAATCAGAAATCTGTGATTTTCTCTATTTTCACCAGGTTAAAGTTATTTATTTTCTATAAATTTTGTTTGCGAGGTAGAGGAGAATTATGTGTATCTTCAATGTATATGGAATAAACCTACACATTAGCTAAAATACAGTTAATTTGCTATCGATTTGATTCTGGTTATCTCTTCACATTGACTGCTTATTTTAGAAAGTAACGTACGTTCATATTGTTTGTAGATACTACTATAGCATATCGCCCTCGTGCGTTAATGAGTTCTATTTCAAAGAAAATAGCCTTCCAAATTATCACGATTTCTTTCTACCATTCAAGCATGGTAGGACTATATCATCGATAACACACAATTGTTGGCCAATTAAATTTAGTTTTGCAAGAACTTTTCTGTCCTTTAATATTAAGCATCATTTGCGATAGCGTGAACCCAGCCACAGGATGTCCGCAACATCTATCATTCCAGCACATTTAGTGCACATTCCGTTCCCCTGGGGGTCAATGTAATACTGGCAGCCATAATTATAAAGACGCCGCACACAACGGCATTCACACAGTCATGGCAACTTATACCCGCCAATACTACGGTGTCCCTATTAACAACACCTCGGTAGAGCAACAAACTGCCCAAGGGCATTTATTTTGTCTTCGAATCATACGCGTTGGGAGCGGGGGCTGATGGGGGCTGCAGCTCCACCCCCCCCCCCCCCCCCCCCTGGATTTTCAAAACGGCCACATTCGGGCGAAAATCACCTCAAATTCGGGCAAAACCATGTCATATTTTGCCAGAACCCATGTCATATTCGGGCAAACTCATGTTACATTATGGCAGAATCGTGTAATTTTAGGTGATATAATTACATAACGTAATTTTCGTGCCAAACCGTCTCATTTTGGGGCAGAATCTTTTTTTTTTAAATCAAAAACATACCATTTTGGGGCATCGAAAAGGAGAGGGGAGCGGGAAGGGGTTACTATTCGGCAAAAGACCTCAGCCCCCTGATACAAATGTGCCCCTACGGCCATGCTGCTTATTCTCGAAGGACGAGCGAACTTTGCCAACGGATCAGATTCTAGTCCGAAATAACCAATTGAAATCTAAATGTTTTTCTTGCATAAATCTGAATTCATAATACTACCACATAACATAACACGCAAATTCAATCTACAAAGAAAATATATATTTTGTTATACAACTAAACACTTACACACCCATAACACACATAAACATACATACACACAGACAACACGCTAATGACGAATCGTTTCGGGGTTTTTTGTCTGACTAAACCATCAAAAACATACCATTTGGGGCATCGAAAAGGAGAGGAGAAGCGGGAAGGGGTTACTGTTCGGCAAAAGACCTCTGCCCCCTGATACAAATGTGCCCCTCCGTCCATGCTGCTTATGCCCGAAATAACCAAATCTAAAAGTTTTTTTCTTGCATAAATCTGACTTTATGTACTACCACCCGATTAACACGTGTCACGCAAATTCAATCTACAAAGAAATACATCTTAACACTTACACATCCATAACAGACAAAAAAACACATACACACGGACGGGTCGTTTGTCTGTATTTTTATGTGCCTTCACACTCGTTTTACATTATTTAAATAATAATGAACATTGCTTTCATTCACTGGTAAATGTTAGAGGACAATGTAATCAACGCAAACTGTACCTGTTTTTACTATGAGACTGATTAGGAGGAATATTTTCTGACCGTTAGAGCACAATCGGACATTAAAAACGAGAAAACTATGGTTGTCTGACGATGCCCATGCATGCATTCTCACAGAGATCCCAAATCGTCAACGCAATGTTTTCCTTTTTTTGCCTTCATAGTCACATTTTCCATTCCATAAACTCACGGCACGTTGTATAGAAATGTATTCTGAAAAATATATGTTTTTTAAAAATTGATTAGAGGGCAAAATAATGATGTGTCCAAAACACACGGTGAAACATCCACAACTTGGCCGGAGTGCGTTGCCAATTTGAGTCTCCATCGTCTCCAGAGAGCCATTTCCTGACTGATTGTGCTCAAACTTTTTAAGGACTATTCTTCCTATAGTTAGTTTATTTTAGTGCAAGCAACGGTTTGCCAAAGTTTCATTGTCATATAATTATTCTCTATGTTTATGTACATGTTTCATACCTTCGTGTATTTGTTTTGGATAACATATTGGTTAGCTTCTGTCCATGTGTTTGTATAGTAATGCATTATTTTTGTTTTATAGTCATTCATTTGATATATATACTGTATATATACAAAAGCAATCACATCGCAATGCATTATCAATTTAGGTACTATAGTCAGGACAAAAGAAAACACATTTTGAAGTTCTGGATACAGAGTGTATTCAATAAGTCTTACTTTAATAATATAAATTTTAACCACACTCAAATCTACAATAATATTATACAATAAAAGACAGTGCAGCAGTATTTCTACCACCATAATTTTTTTTTGTCGCTTAACATGCTTAATTGAATACATTATACATACTAATATATTTAAGACAGCTTTTTCTCAGAGCATAAGAGCATTTATATTATTCGTCATAGGTGCATAAATACGTTAATAACTACACTATATATATAAAAACCCATCGACGGTCTATGGAAACCACTGAAATTAAATTCGAGAAATTCAAAATAAATAAAGTAATACAACTGACATAATGAAATAATCATCAATTTGATATTTCTTATAAAATGTGACAAATGTATTGTATTAGGATAATATGAACAAGAATCTCCGTACATGTATAGTCCCAACAATACATATGTGTGTGGTCATTCGAATACTTATTCAAATCTGCACTGTAAACTGGACGTAATTACATTATTTCACGATTTTATTGGTAAAATATGCGTGTAACGTATTAATTGAGGGTTAATGTATAGTACACATTATACATAATTGTATTGATACGTTTGTTGTACACGTAATATTCTTATAAAAGCACAATTCAGCATTGTTTTAATGTTGGTATCGTCCCTTTTTTTGGGGGGGGGGGGGGGGGGTGGGGGCAGATTTGTTTATACTGCCAAGGGGGTTTAACACATACGTTCGAAACGGCTAGCATACACAAATAGAAACAATAATCGTTAATAAATAGGTCTACTTTTGAATGAAGAATATCCCTCAAACAAAATATTACCCTAAATGGTTGTTCAAACGCAACCGCGCTTTCAAGATGTGAAGGTTAAGATGTTGTTATGATAACATAATTGTATTAATATTACGAAACATGCTGGTCTTTTCAAATCGTCATTCTCAAAATAATATGCCGTCAAAGAGGCTCTAAAATCAAAATAATGTCCTACTGAAAACGTTACTTATAATGTCATGTATTGGTGACATTATTACATGGAAATGTTTTAGTCCTTCCATTATTTACTTTTCTATAATAATAAAGTCATTCAAAATAACACAATAATGATTGCAAAAAGACTGTTTGTTATTAAAATGATGGATGATAACGTCAAAGGTATTGGGCCCATTAATATGCGAGTTGCCAAACATTAGAAGATTTCAAAACTTAGACATTATGTATGCACTCATACACATGAGTTTCATCTGCAAGAAACTATAACACAAACAAGCAGTTGAAATTACAAAAGCAATGCACTTACTCATTTACTATACGGTGGTAAACATTATATTTCTTCCTAAAAAAGAGCATACTTTAGTGAGATTGCAGAAATGTATACTGCCAAGCAGACACCCATCCCATACGCACGCAGGCTCACACAGATACACAGAAAACATTCCCTATCATATCACATAAACAGTCGCAAATGTGCAGACTTTGCACTCGACACCCACCAAACACGTGATTATAAACTATGTAAGTATTTACAGATGCTTGTGTGGAAATCATGTGCCTAATGAGTATGTACAATGTCGGAGGTGATAGATTTCAATTCAAATGAGTACATGCACTTGATCAATTATGATGAAATTTATTTCAATAAAACATTGTGTTAAATGTATCAACTACAAATTGTAAACAGTTGTAGTAAACACATGTTCCTAGTTAGTACAATTGTTAGCATCTTTCAAAATGTGTTCTTTCTTCATTATAGTTTACTTAAGTCATACAAAGAAGTGGTTATAGTAGTGTGAATGCAGATGGCAAATTTTACAACTGTACTATTAAACATAACTGCCATAGTAGAAGTAATGTTAGTAGTAATAGTAATAGTAGTAATAATAATAGTAGTAGTATTAGTAGTAGTAGTAGTAGTAGTAGTAGTAGTAGTAGTAGTAGTAGTAGTAGTAGTAGTAGTAGTAGTAGTAGTAGTAGTAATTGTGGTAGAAATATTAGTATTAGTAGTAATATTAGTAGTAATATTAGTATTAGTAGTAATATCAGTAGTAGTAGCAGAAGTAGCAGTAGTAGTAGTAGTAGTAGTAGTAGTAGTAGTAGTAGTAGTAGTAGTAGTAGTAGTAGTAGTAGTAGTAGTATAAATACGGTAGTAGTTGTATCTGTTGTTTTAGTAGTTGCAGTATTAGTAGTAATAGTATCATTATTATTAGTAGTAGAAGCAGTAGAAGTAATAGTAGTAGTATTAGTATTATTAGTAGGTAAAGTAGTATAGAAACAGTTAAATTATGAACGGTAGTAGTGATTACTAAAAGTGCAACTTGCCGACTTCTAGTAAATGAGGAATGTCAAAGTATAAAGGGTTTAATGGAATAAAAAATATGAAATGTTAAATGAGTGTCATTATAATTAGTAATAGAAGTAGTATTAGTATTAGTATGAGTGGTATTAAAAGTATTAGTAGAATTTGTAGTAGAAGTAGTAGTAGTAGTAGTTGTAGTATAGTAGTGGTAATAGTAGTTGTAGTAGTAGTAGTAGTAATAGTAGTAGTAGTACTAGTAGTAGTAGTAGTAGTAGTAGTAGTAGTAGTAGTAGTAGTAGTAGTAGTAGGTTGTAGTAGTAGTAGTGGTATTAGTAGTAGTAGTAGTAGTAGTATTAATAGTAGTAGTAGTAATAGTAGTTGTAGTAGTAGTAGTAGTAGTAGTAGTAGTAGTAGTAGTAGTAGTAGTAGTAGTAGTAGTAGTAGCAGTAGTAGTAGTAGTAGTAGTAGTAGTAGTAGTAGCAGTAGCAGTAGCAGTAGTAGTAGTAGTAGTAGTAGTAGTTGTATTATTGATGTAATTCAATTAAATATAGCAGCATACATAGCACGGAAAGTTTAATACGCATACCCAATATATCATTTGAATAATTATTGAGTAGCAAAACACTGGTTAATTGAGTATAAGTAACACTTTGTATAAGTTGTAGGAAGGTACCACTCCATGAGTATACATTCTCGAAATGGTACGTGATAAGTAATGTGACATTATGATTACATAATAATGAAAGTAGCAATCACAGTTATAGCAGAAGTAGTAGTTGCAATAGTGAAGCGATGTGAATATTAGTAGTAGTAATACTACTACTACTAATACTAGTTGTATTAGAAGTAGTTGTTGTAGTAGTAGTATTAGTAGTAGCAGTAGTAGTAATATTAGTAGTAGAAGTATAGTAGTAGTAGTAATAGAAATAGTAGTAGTAGTAGTAGTAGTAGTAGTAGTAGTAGTTGTAGTAGTAGTAGTAGTAGTAGTAGTAGTAGTAGTAGTAGTAGTAGTAGTAGTAGTACAAGGGGAAGGAGTAGTTGTAATATTAGTAGTAAATATAGTAGTAGTTGTATTAATAGGAATGGTTATATCAATAGTCGTAAAATTAGCAGTAGCAGTATAAATTGTTATAGTAATAGTAGTAGTAGTTGTAGTAGTAGTAGTAGTAGTAGTAGTAGTAATAATAGTAGTAGTAGTAGTAGTAGTAGTAGTAGTAGTAGTAGTAGTAGTAGTAGTAGTAGTAGTAGTAGTAGTAATCATGGTAATAGTAATAGTAACACTCCTGACGACGGATAGTCAACCTATTCGAAACGTCGAGTCCCTCCTACCATCCACCCTCTCCTCGCAATACCACAGTCCTTTCTAGGACTATCAACAGTCCTTTCTAGGACTACCAATTGTCCTTTTTAGGACTCTCCTAGAAAGAATACCAACAGTCCTTTTCAGGACTATCCCAACAGTCCTTTCTAGGACTAACAACAGTCCTTTCTAGGACTACCAATTGTCCTTTTTAGGACTCTCCAAGAAAGAATACCAACAGTCTTTTTCAGGACTATCCCAACAGTCCTTTATAGGACTACCAACAGTCCTTTCTAGGACTACAAACAGTTCTTTTTAGAACTCTCCTAGAAAGAATACCACAGTTCTTTTCAGAACTACACCAACAGTCCTTTCTAGGACTACCATAGTCCTTTTCAGGACTTACCAATCCACCCATCTCACATGGTGGTGTACCCGTAAACCGCACGTATTATGGTAATAGTAGTAGTAATAGTAGTAATAGTAGCGGCTGTAAAACTATAGTAGCAACAACACTAGTTTTATTAGAGGTAGTAGTGATAGTACGGTACTAGTACTAGTATCTGTAGTCAAAACATTTTAGTAAATGTTTTCATTGTGTGTAAGCTATCAAAATCACTGCAGTATAGCAAAGGTAACTATTACATTAGTAGTGATTATATTATAACGATTTACTGCAGACGAAGTAGCAGTATAGTAGTAGTAGTAGTAGTAGTAAACATAAGTCGTCGTCTTCGTAGTACTATAGTAGTAGTAGTAGTAGTAGTAGTAGTAGTAGAAGTTGTAGCGGCAATATAAGCACCAACACTTGTAATATCAGTGTTAGTACATGTAGTAATACTTGTAGACATAGCAGTGGTAGAGGTAGCTGTAGTAATCAATTCATTTTATACAAGCTATATAGTTTAAGTCACTGCAGTAAGAACAGAAACTATTGCAGTAGTGGTGATATTATTATTAAAGGTGCACCTGTAAAGTGTCAGATATTGCCCAAAATGAGATTTGAGACTTCAATCCTGTACCAAAATCATTGTAAGATTGTCCAAATGATGTGTTAAAGTTTCATTGAAAAAAAACACTGCTTTCCTGGTTAAAAAAGCGAGAATATGCGTCAGCTTTTACAACGGACGTTTATTAAGTTTATGACCGTTCATTAACGCTTTTGAGCTGAATGATAGATATCGTCATACTAAAGGGGCATTTGAAAAAATCTAACCCTATTTTATTATTCTCTTACCATAAGCTAAACAACACGGTAGACATGGTAGAAGAGAAACGAAGAAGCTCCAAGTAATTGTCGTGGAGTTAGACACTTTACAGGCATCCCTTTAATAGTATAATTGGTAGTAACAGAATACGTAGCAGTATATTGGTGGTAGTAGTAGTAGTAGTAGTAGTAGTAGTAGTAGTAGTAGTAGTAGTAGTAGTAGTAGTAGTAGTAGTAGCAGTAGCAGTGGCGTACCTAGGATTTTTTCAAGGGGGGGGGGGTTATTTCGTCAGGATTTTTTTTGTAAGCGGGGGGGGGGGGGGTAGTCGTGGAAAATGTTCTAAGTCGAGACCAGGACCGGTCCAAAAATTTTCGAAGCCGAGACCAGGACCAGGTACAAATTTTCGAGTCCGAGACCAAGACCCAGTGGTTGATAATCCTGTAAGCGGCGGGGGGGGGGGGGGGGGGGTAGTCGTAGAAAATTTTCGAAGCCGAGACCACGAATTTTCGGTATTTTCGAGACCAAGACCAGGTCCGGTCCTACTTTTCGAGGCCAAGACCGCAAATTTTTGACATTTTGGAGGCCGAGACCAAGGTTTTTCGTACTTTTCGAGGCCGAGACCATCGATAATGACGGTCGAGACCGCTAAAATTGGGTCTCGAGACCTTTTAAAATTTGAAAAGGGGGGGGGTTCAAACCCCCCAAAACAGTCATTGTTTGGTCAAAGGGGGGGGGGGGGTTTGAACCCCCCAAACCCCCCCCCCCCTGGGTACGCCTATGAGTAGTAGTAGTAGTACTAGTAGTAGTAGTAGTAGTAGTAGTAGTAGTAGTAGTAGTAGTAGTAGTAGTAGTAGTAGTAGTAGTTGTAGTAGTAGTCGTATTAGTAGTAGTAGTAGTAGTAATAGTAGTAGTAGCAGTTGTAGTAGTAGTAGTAGTAGTAATAGTAGTAGTCGTAGTAATAATAGTAGTAGTAGTAGTGGTAGTAGAAAATTGGGTAAGAAAAAAAATTGGGTAGAAAAAAAAGTAGTAGTAGTAGTAGTAGCAGCAAGCCGAGTAATAACATCAATAATATCAATAATGTTGTAGCAGCAATAGTGAACTGTGATACTTAAGTACTTGAAAATGTCACGACAAATATCCCTTATATTGACAAGAAGGCTGCACAATCCATTATGGATCCATCGATGGATATGCATATCAACTCTAATTGATTAATAAATTAGGCCTCGGAGGCTTAGTTATACTGTATATATATATATATATATAATTCCAAGAAAATACAATTTGACAATAATTTTGTGCATTATTTGTTTCACCTTGTGAAATTTATGTGAACAGTGCAAGTTTGATATTGGTCTTATATTAAAGAAAAACGTTACTGTTTTGGTACATTGTACATGAATAAAATGGTACTAATGGTGATAGAAAGCCGTTTACATTGTTTGCCCTTGCACAAAGATGAACACAAATTAACAAAGTTATCCTGAAATTTAATTTCACCATGGACTAATTGTTATAACGTGATACCTAAATTAAACGCATTATTTATATTTAAAAAGTAAATACTTTAATAATTAAGCCAAAACAATCCAAATTAACAGACATAAAAGGATAAACGATGTGATTATTGTCTAACTGATAAAAAAGATATTTGTCCTTTTTCGGTAAAGCCTGGGTAAAATTCACTCCGTTTTGTAACAATGGTCATACAAATTAAAATGTTATCATACAATTTTGGTCTACACAGATCATGGTGTCATACAGAAATGGAATCATCTAAACGGTTTAGATAATAAAGCAGGCAATGCTGTAAACGATATCACTAAGTCATTTGCCCTAAACATATGTGAAATGATATGGAAAAAGTTCAACTCGACTACTACAGTACAGCTACATTAAATCTTCAGGGATTCCTGAACTTTGCGAAGTCAAAATCCTTGTTGGACACAAAGCTGCAAGTTGGTCTGAAACGAGAGAAATCGTTGTGCCTTAATGGCTGATTCGGTTGAGCTTGCAGACCGCTTGCGTTGTAAGCAGTGTCATCATCAGTGATAAAGTGGTTGCGCTTTAAATTATCAAGAACTTCTGGTATCTGATTAGGAACTTCGCGCCGTTAACTGGTTAACTCTAAAGTCCCTGCACGTTATGTTTGACGCAGTCTTCTTGTCCTGTTTACTGGCGGATGAGAGAGAGCCCGCCGAAGAAACGATTTAAATCGGTAATTTAGTGCACCTTCAGATCTCTATCAACTGAAGTTCTTGTATTGATCATTGCGATCCTTGTTGGTATACATAGCCTACAGGCCTAAAGCTGCAAACTTGAACACACGTTGGTAGATTGTGCTGCACGATTCGACTTCAGCGAAACTGTAGGTCTCGTCAGCATACTCAGTGTATTCCGATGGACTTCGCACGGTGTCAAGTGAAGTTCCGGTACAGGATCTGTGCGTCACCCTGCGCTCCTTGATGAAAGATGAGAGCCCACTGTTGCACGATGTCCTGCAACGCGTGGATGTGTGAGGATCGATGGTCACCTCACGGTTTACTCAGTCCGCCCGAGTCCTCCACGACTCTCGTGCTCCTTGGCCTGAGGCACAACCCTGGATCGGTTGGCCTCCTTGACACGAGTGATCATAGACGACTCTCCCGGTATCTTGGTGAATTCTGTGCGCGAGTTCGAGGAGGAAAAGCGGACTGAGTATCGGTTATAATACCCCTCCTCGTTGTACCCTCGCGCACAGCTGCATAAAACCTGGTTCCAACTAACACGAAATTCATTCCAGCATCTTTGCGAAATGTTGAAGTAAAGAAATATGTACGGGTTGGTGGCGGAGTTGGCCACGGCGAACAGGCCGAAGAAGGCCATGACGACCGGATGGACTGAACCTCTCCTGAAGGTGAACATCATTTCGACGATAAAATAAGGCGCCCCACAAAGCACAAAGAAGAAGATGATGACGGCGGTCATCTTAAGAGTCTTGTTCTTCGCTCTCGTTAGCGTGGTTCCAGAAGCATTGCGGTTCAGTTCGACCTTATTCTTCCTCACCGCCCTCTTGGACCGTTTGCCAGATGTCTCCGTAGCCTTATCCCAAATCTTTTTAGAGATGCGCAGGTACGCAAACGTGATAACCAGAAACGGGACGAGAAATGTAATTACGGCGATGTAGGTAATGTAAGCCATTCGGTGCCACGGTGGGCGCAGGTAAAACTCGGTCCCACACCTGTGGATATCGTCGCGAACCAGATCGCGCCAAACATACAGTTGTGGGACTGCCAGGAGACCGGCCGAGCTCCAGGAAATCAACACCAACTTCCAGGCGATGAAGAACTCCTTGAGTGGCTGCAGGACCGCCTGGTGTCGGTCGAGGGCCATGAGGGCCACCATGTTCGCCGAGGCAATCAGAGAAGTTCCCTGCAGGTACATCACCACCTTGCACATGATGTTGCCAGCTTCCCAGGTGGACATCAAGATGAGAACTGTCGGGAGCATGGAGAAGAAGCACACGGACATGTCCGCGCTGGCGATGCCAAGCACGATGGTGTTCACGCGGGACTTCCTTCGGCGATTCAGGTGCATCCATATCATCACGACGGTGTTCCCAACGACGCCTGATCCAAACATCACCCAGAGACTGACGATCTGTATGGTACTCACCAGGTTGCGTTGCGCAGCGTCAATGGCGGTCTCTTCCGTGGACATGTTATAGGAATCGGTGGTGTACATGCCATTGCTGGACATCCACGCATCAGATAACTCCATCACTATTGGAGGAGGTGTCGCTTTAGCCATCGAAGACATCGTGATGTCTGCGATTTACGGGTTTGTATGTCTCTTTACAAGGGTTACGCCTGTGCATGGAAATACAAGAACATAGACATGTAAAAACATTTGTACATTAATATAGAATGTCAATGTACAATGGAGTGCATTAACAGGAAACTTCTTAGCCAAGTTACATGCAGCTCGGTTACTCATATCAAATAAAATATGAAATGCTATGCTCGATGCGAATATATCGATTCTCAGCACATTATGTTATATCTGTAAGAAAGTAAGCGGCACAAAATGAAGCATTTGACATTTAATGAACATTGATAGTGTACAAACACATCACATTATCAAAGTGGAAATTACTGTTATTAATGTTCAATTATACAAACAGTACATGCAGTAGTATACAGTTTCGCGTGGATACAGAAACATTGGTATACGATGAAAAGGATTGATTTGTTTGTTGCTCAGAAGCAGCCAACCCAGGTGTGTAATTTTAATACTATCATATCAAATAGATGTGAATCGTTTACAAATGTATTGAACATAGTTACTGGCAATCCGACTGCAACACTCACTTGAAATTACACCCAAAAAAAGGTTTTGTAAAACCATGTTAACACTACTTTACATTTCACAACATGTTCCGTCCCAATGTTTTCATCACATAATTGCATTTATTTCCTATAAAAAGTAGTTTTTTAAATCCATTCTAGAATGTAAATTCGGAGCCATGGCAATCTCATTCGAATGCATTTCTTGTATTGTTTATCATCGTAATATTTCGCGCCGCATTTGTTTGGCATAAACAGGTGCATGGCACCAGGAATTCACACCGTTAGCTTCGCCACTCGCTTTACGCGTTGTTAATTCAAAGAGTGATGCTCTAATCAATACTTCTCGCATTATACTTGCTTGTTTTCATGCAAACTACTTATATTAGTCATCCACAAAGTTGTCAGAGTATAGGATAGGCACTATTCCCACCAACTCAACGAATAATTTATTTGGAAAAAAGTAGAAAACATCATGTTTGTTTGACTAGGGGGGAAAAGGCAGAGGCATACAAATAAATAATTAACTTAAAATCTAATAACTAAAATGAATTATTTCATTCAACTTTGTCTGGAAAAGGTCAACCAGTTTGTATGCTATACGAATGCACGCTCCGTATAGCATGTTATTTCTGTGACTTGGAAATGCCAACTTTTCCCGTTTTGTAAATCTGCTCTTTTACAATATAAATACGCATTTTTAAAAGGTAATGTTATTTTACCGCGTTTAGCTGGGGCATAGACAAAAGAGTTCTATTTCTAAAAAACTGAATATGGGGAATTCTGAGAAATAAGTTGTTTGTTCCGTCTGCTTGGCTATTAGTTTTTTCTTTGTTTGAACTCATTTTTTGAAGAAGGGTTCACTATAAAAAACGGATCAAGTACAGAACTAACAAAACAAAAACAATGAAAATATTACTTTCGGCCTTAGATAAAAACATGTTGTTTTGAAAACAAATAAGAAAACAAAAGTATAAAGACAGCATCATATGTCTATATAATTATGATACTTGCGACGAAGCTTATGAGTATATTACAACATGCATATTGACAGTTGAAACGTGTATGCACATGGTTTTTAAAAAAAAAACCGACAAAAAAAACTCTCAACCATTTTGATTGCATTATATTCTACAGTATACATGGTATAAGGTAACATTTAGTTTCAGTATAACATTCACAATGTCGTGTGCACATTTTAACACACGTAATTTGTGTGCAGCTGTAGTGATTATAGCATGACGGGGGAGTTATTCGGTATTTAATGCAAGTTAATCTTAGGCGTATGCGAGGCGAGTTGAGAGTGGCGGTTGCAGACATCTACAATCCAATAATTTTTAAAATGGTAATATCGCGGCAAAGTAAAATCAAACTTCAGCGCATTTTTGGACTGAAGTGAATCATGTTTTAAAGCGAAATCAAATCGTTTTGGGAAGAAAAAAACCCAATACGACCTAGGTGATAACGACCTTTGAGTGTGTGTTGTGTTTCCTTCAGGTGAAAACAGGAAGAAAGCAAGGAAGATAAGGTCAGACCTAAGATAGCCACCGGCAAAGATTATGCTCGCACGCTTTGTGTTCTTTAATCCAAGGGGTATAAAATGGTAATATTCTGGCAAAGTAAAAAAAAATGTTAAAAAACGCATTTCGGACTAAATCTTATAATTTTTAATTGAAAACAAAATAATCGTTTTCTGATCAAACAAAAATACTTGGTTATCGGGTGACAAAGACCTTTTTAGGTGAGTGTGTGTTTTCAGTTGAAAAATAGGAAGGAAGGAAGGAAGGATCATGAAGCCAGACCTAAGTTAGCCCCCCGGCAAAGATTATGCTCGTACGCTTTTAGAACTCATGCTGTCAAAATGTTTATTGAGATATCGTTCGAGCGAGGCTGTGTTGACAGCCGGGCGAGCTGATGGGGGCCAGATAACGAAGCCGCCAAGGAGACAAAATAATAAACATTTTGTGTTAATGTAAAACAAATTATAAACAATATGAAGGCGATGGTAGAACATATGCATGTAGTATACGTTGTTTATGATGTAAGCGCCGGGGGTTGGTCAGTTCAGTTCAGATTATTCGATTACATCTGTAAATTAAAGGGATCTAATAACTTTGTTGACATGTGCACAAATTGATGAATAGAGGATAAATTGTATATTTTTGTGATCTTATAGTTATGTCCACTTAATGATGTGTATAAATTGAAATTCCACGGTAAATGAACGCCATATGACCGAGTAATGAGCGAACATGCAATGTGGCATTTGCTTACTCACTGCAGGTAATTTGTACACATTCATAATAATCCACATTCAAATCCGAACACTTCACTTTATTATGACAAAATATATGACGAAAGAGAAATTTGGAAAAACTAAAAACGGTTCAATGTTTCTATTGGAAATACTAATAGAATGAGGCATGTGAGAACCGCTAGAGTTCTGTTCTAAGGAAGTTTTTGTGGATTTTGACAATATTACTAGATCCATTTAAATGCGTTGATGAGCGAGGCGGTGAAGATGGACGGACGGAGTGATGTAAGCGATATAACGAAGTCACAAAGTGGCCGAAACAATAAACATTACTTTTTTTTCTTCTTCTTCTTCTTCGGGTTAATCTGCCTCCTTCAGTACTGAAGATTCTTGCTTTTAGTGTTTAAAAATAAACAAAATGCCTGCGAGACCTGGACCCATAATTATTTATAAAACAAAACTTAGCTTAGTTACATTATAAGTGTATTTTAGATGATATGGCTACTACAACACAAAGTCTTCTTAGCATGCACTAACTTTGGTTATCTATCTAACATTCTAAGTTAAAGTGATTCAGGTAAAGTGTCAGATATTGCACAAAATGACATTTGAGACTTCAATCCTATATCATTATCATTGTAAAATACAATTGAAAGATTTGTGAAAGTTTGAAAGAAAACGAACACTGTTAACCTAGTGAAAAAAACGAATATTGAGTTCATATTTTATCACCGAATACTGATGGCCTGTCATGGATTTGTAGCAGTGATAATCGTCCGTTTGACGATATCCGCACTCGTGTATGTTTACAGACTGTACAGAATTCATGGAATTTGCGCACGTTGGATCAAAGTTCAGTAGCGTCTGGAATGTTTCCCACGCGTGCTGGCTCGGACGTGTTTAGCTACAACAATTGTACTTTTTTTGAAAAGCGTTGATCAACGCTTTTCAAATAATGATATTCAATGATAATTATCTTCATACTAAAGGGACATTTGAAAAAATCTAACCCTATTTTATTCTTCTCTTACCATAAGCTAAACAACACGGCAGAAGAGAAACGAGGAAGCTCCAAGTATTTTTCGTGGAGTTAGACACTTTACTTGGATCACTTTAACCCTAGTTGGCAACTAAAATGACATCTTGTTGCACACTTTAGCGCTATCATCTTCAGTATACTTTGAATGGAACTAGGCTGGTGTGGATGTATAACAACTAACAAAGCATATGAATATCAATTATAAGCCCTTGAATTGTGGACAATACATGGTATATTGCGTTTATCACACGTTACGCGTAAATCCCATGAAAAATTAGTCTAATACAGTGAAATCATTAGTATATAATGTAGACGTATGTTTATTGATACTAATGGGATCATTACATTTGAGAACAAATGAAAAGTTATAGGGTTTTATGGGCCTACAAGGTGTAAGTATAGGCATGTGATAAGTTGTTTAGAAAAAATACACGCTAGCACTTTTGATTGTAATTCATAAAGTTTTGCATTGGTTATAATCACAGTACAGAAAAGAAGATAGATTACAAGTTTACAAATTTGTTGGGTTTGGTGTGTTGCACAATTCACATTCAGTTAAACGCAGTTTATCATTATTTTCACAAATATAATGTCGGAATCATGTAAAAAAAAATATCTTGTACGATATAAAACAATAAATAAATATGGATTATATAAAACAAATATATATTATAAAATGTATTCTCCAGAGCACTTATTTAAGATAAAAAAAGTATGTGATTAATATGTTCATGTTAAGGTGTAATGTCCCTAACCCTCCAAGGAAGATGAGACACTGTGATTATTAACGGCAAACGTCAATTTGATGATGTTCTCATCAAGGTGTAATGTCAGTCACTAACCTTATACAAGAACGATGGGGTGCTGTGATTAAAGCAAACGTCAATTTGTCTAGCGCCGTGTGGCATAAAGGTATCATAAATAAACGAGACGTGATATGCATACTACAAACGTGCCGACGGTTGGTGTGATGTACATGATGGGAGATTATAGGATAGTATGAGATAATTAAACAAACGTGTATTGATTTTTTAAATAGATAGAAAGGCATTCATGAGCTTATTGAGACATTTAGTTGTATAGTTTTGTTCTACTAATAGAGAATGCTTGTTTCCGTATATAACACTAAGAATTCATTAACAAAAACATTATTGAGCGCTAATAGCAAAATATTCACAAAAAATATCCTCTTTATTTTCCAGTGGGTTTAGGCATAAATATGATTATGTTTTACTTTATAATATTTAATATTCAAACATTGGAGTCAAGCTAGAGAAAGGGATTAATTATAGACTCACGGTGCATTATTTTTGTTTCATTGAAATGAATATATATCCCTCTGGATGCCATGGTCGATTCGAAGTCACAGTGCACAGTCATGGAGTCAGATGTATTGATCTGTATCCTGAAAGGGATCTATAGTAACTTTGTTGACAAGTGTACAAAGTGATGAGTGATTAATAATATGTGTATTGGTGTGATCTGATATGTCCACAAAGTAATGTGTGGAAATGTCACGTTAATTGGATGTTTTTTGGCCGGGAAATGAGCAAAAGTACAAAGTGATATTCACTAACTTATTGCACTTACTTTGTACGCAGCTTAAATTATCCCGTAAACAGTTTAACATCTGAACACTTCTACCGTATATATCTTTTGAGCGAAATGGAAATTTGAAAAACCGAAATCTGTCCCATGCATTTATTTTTAATATGAATATGACAAGAGAACCACTAGAGTTCGAAGTAAGTTTTGAGGATTTGAACAATGTTACTAAATCCCTTGAAAGTATGCAATAATATATCAATGAGTATAAGTAATTGTATAGTTACCCGGACTTCTAACTGAACCTCATTGTTAGTCACTGCAGATACAATAATGCGCATGAAGCTACACTTGTCGAATGAACAGGGTAAAGTGGATTCTGTTATTCAATTTGAAACGCGGAGAGTTAAACTGGGTACCACCACCCAAAAATAACATTCTTATAAATGAAAGGTAACATCTTCAGTAGTTCATTCCATCAACAAGTTCAGACAATTATGTTTCCAGAAGAAAAATATATATATAATTGAAAAAGTATCACCATGCTAAAGCATGCGTTTATGGGCCTGCATGTACGAAGACTACGTTGTCCAGAGCGAACGAATCGTCTGGGACTCTATTGTCTCCGAACGTACGCGTGAATAGAATTGGCGTACTCTCAAATGTCTGGCGCGTACGGAACCATGAAATAATACTAGTTCCGTAAGTCGTGGTATTTAATTGCATTGTTTATGAATTACACAACCCTTTGCAAAATGGTGGGTATCTATTTGATATCAGAAAACGGTACCAAAACATACAATTATGTGTTGTTCTTTGCCTGGTGGTCCCCTTTAATATACAAAACTCAATAGGCTTTCGCCTTCTTCGGCTAGTTGTTGTTTTGGGACAAAAAAACAAAACAAAACACGTTCATATCTGAAGTAGATATATTCCTCCGGTTATGTCTTAAAGGAATCTAGTAACTTTGTTGGTAAGTGCAAAAAGTGATGCATGGTTAATAAAATGTGTATTGTTGTGATCTGATATGTCCAGGAAGTATTGTGTGAAAATTTCAAGTTAATCGGATGTTATTTGGCCAAGAAATGAGCGAAAATGCAAAGTGATATTCACTTACTCATTGCACTTACTTTGCACATGGCTGAAATTTTAAAGGTCCCGTATATAATTTCATATCCGAACACTTCAATCGTAAATTAATATCTTTTGAACGAAATGGAAATTTGAAAAACCGAAACCTGTCCCATGTTTTGTTAATATTGTTAATACGAATAAAACAAGGTATGAGGGAACCGCTTGAATTCCAATTTGATTTTGAGGATTTGGACAGTATATACTAAGTCCCTTTAACCTGGTCGGGAGTGGTCATGAACTACTCGGTCTGGTGTCTACGGAGAATGCATGTTATATAATAATCACGCAGTCTTGAATGAGTTAGGCTTTTTCTTAATTAATAATCCAAACACATAACGGTCATCGGGTTGCCATATAGGTAATAGGTAAAGTCTAATAGAAGTCTAAAAGAAGGCCTCTCTATTGCAACAAGCGCTTAAATATTACTAAAACAAATTATCCGTGTGAAGCGTCACTGTGTATGGTTCTTTCCTTTCTACAGACGTTAACAATTTTAAAAGTTGGTGGTATTTTTTTTAAAGATTTGGCATTAATGTATACGGATAGGAAATTATAGCACTTTGAGAACCATTGTCTATTAAATGTTGTATTGTTTCCACTATTCGATCGATTGACACATTTATCAAGCCAATCATATTTCTTTCATATGGCATCATTCTGTTCGAATTTGTGCAAGGAAAAGCCGTTTAAATGTTATACAATGTGGCACTAACTTACCGTTAAAGAAGTGTGTGCAACCATAAGTGAAGTAGGTAGAGGAATTAAATTATAACGAACTTTGACGCTACATGTAATCATTTCAATGGAACTATTGATTTTTAAATAATATTATAGTGTATATTTCCAGGTACTATACTGCAGTAATTATTTTACTTCAATAATAAATATCACTCGTTCAATTCACTGCGGGATTTCAATAGATCGCACCATGCATCTTGTTTGCGGGAAATGTCTGAAAGTGGTTAATATGGTTCATGAAACATCTCAATGACAAATCAATCGCACCTCTCGAACGACCACACAATATATCCATAATATTATTCTTCTGTCACACAGCTGTTGTCCGAGGTCTACAATCTATTGGTAAAATGTTGCGCTTGACAAGGAGCAATTAACGACAATAAATCAATAAATAATTTGTTGTTCTCAGTTAGTTGGTATTGTACATAGATTTGTGTCTCTCATAGGAAATACATTATGCAGTTCTTCACATTAATAAATGCATTTATTTAAAATATAAACTATAAATCAATACAGATACTAATTAGTTTGATCTTATATTTCGCGTTGCAGAGAATAGACAGAAGGCAAAATAATATCAACCCATTTAATCAAATACTTTCAAATAAAGTAAGTGATAATGTGCGAAGAAAATTGACTTCGCGGGGAATTGAACCTGAAACCTATGTATTGCCATACGGATGCTCTTTTAAATTAATAATTCATATGTTGACCACTGTCGCTGTTAATATTTAACATACACCCGGTATACAGTTATAACAACTCAAAATCAAAGCTTTCAGGTCCTACATTCCAATTGGTTTAACTCTTTGTTTCCATCAACGGCCATTTGGTGATATTTAAACTTTGTTATAATATTTGTTTTCACTCTTTAGGTTTTTCTTATCTTAACATATACGTGGGGATTATGAATCTTTAGAAAGAAAATATCAATGTATAAGTAAATTAAAACAAAATAATACTGACCAAAAATGTTTGGAATCCAAGTTCATATGATCCACAACATATTTATCATAGTATCAACCGGTAAGAGACAAGCAAGGTTGTATCAAGTTATTCCAGATGCTCCTCGACGACAACAGCGTTTGTTCTTTGAAATAATTGAAACTCAGAAGGGACAATCATTCCTAATAAACATCAGATAAAGCTGGCCAAAACTAAATATAAGGAGTATATATCCCGCCACTCAACCCGCAAACTTGGTAAAGTTGTCAGATTATCAGCGAAAACTCACAGAGTTCGAGGAGACAGAGCAACTTGGTGTCGAGACTGACAGTATCAGTTAAAATGTACCGTCGCGGAAATATTCACTGCTAAAAAAATGGTTATCAATTGAACACATACTAAGTGAAGAGAAACGCATATACAGAGTGAGCAATTCTATCAGAGCAAAAAACAATTCACTCCTTGTAACTGTATCAGTTCAAATGAAGTGACTGTTCGAACTTCGAACAACCAACAAGTATAAATACGTCGGAGTAGAACACTCGCTCGGCGCGGAAACTTTATATCAGTTTTGATTGCCGCCCGCACTGACCGCCCGGTCGAGACATTGTAGCAATGATGAGAATTTAATCGCGGCGTGCACCAATGTAACTTGAGTTGACGGGCGAGGTGAAAGTCGTTTGCATACATGCGGAAGGTGTGGAAGATGCGGAGCGAAGCCGCAGAACATTTTTACAGAGAAAGTGGAAGTGCGCGTGTGCCTCCACGCATATTCATGCGTGTGCGTGTGTGTGTGTTTGTGATTGCGTGTGTGTTTGTGTGTGTGCGTGTGTGTGTGTGTGTGTGTGTGTGTGTGTGTGTGTGTGTGTGTGCGTGTGTGTGTGTGTGTGTGTGTGTGTGCGTTTGTGTGGGTGTGCGTGTGTGTGTGTGTGTGTGTGTGTGTGTGTGTGTGTGTGTGTGTTCACCCCGGCATTCTTGTGGGGTCTCGTGTGGGTACAATTATATACTTGTGGGGTATTTTTTCCTTGTGGGGAATAAATCATGGACCCCACTAAGGAATAGCCTTAAATCGGCGTATTTAGCTTCAGAGAGTTATGTGACAAAATCTTGTGACTGTGCCCCATAAATTATACTTGAGGAATTTTTTTTTTCTAGACATACCCCTACCCTCCCATGCACTCAGAAGGTTGCCTTTTTTCGTTGCAAAGATTTTGTGGGAAAAAAACAGTTTGTAGTAGCACCCCTTCAGCCTGTAGTAGCACAAGTACCCCACAAGTCGGGTGCCCACAAGTATGCCCGGGTAAGTATGTGTGTGTGTGTGTGTGCGTGTGTGCGTGTGTGCGTGTGTGCGTGTGTGTGTGTGTGTGTGTGTGTGTGTGTGTGTGTGTGCGTGTGTCTGTGTGTGTGTGTATGTGTGTTTGTGCTTATGACTGTGTGGACGTATGATTGTGTGCGTTTGTGTGTGCGTGCGTGTGTGGGTGTTGTTTGTCATTATGCATTTATGTGTGTATACATGCAGGCATGTGTGTGTGTGTTTGTGTGTATGACTTGTACGTATGTACACTTTCTTGCGTTTGTAGAGGTATTTGTTTTCGCTTGTATATTTTGCGTGCACTTACATGTACGTGCATGTACGTGCATGTACGTATGTATATGTCGGTTTGTGCGTTGAAATATGCATGCGATGGTTAATAAGCGGTTGCGAGGCGTGACTCTGTATTGATATGTCCTTAATTAAAAAAAAGAAATGGCCGTGGATGTTGTTTTAATGGACATTTATAAAGTGACGGGGAAACCTTCAATTGGAGCCACTTCTCCTCTATCGCTCTCTCTCTCTCTCTTCAGATGAAAACAAAGGGGAAGAAAGAACAACACCGGCAACCAGGAAATAATATTTATAAAGAAACACATGCAGAGGGGGCAAAGGAGAGTTAAAAACATGACTCATGATAATTTGAGACAAAACAACATCAACAGGAAAGACAAAGAAAGTTTCATACGAATAATGATCGCTTCACCCAAAACATGTTCGTCGTTTATAATCTACATACAATACTAATTAATCCAGTATTTGATCATTCACATATAGACATGGGAGAATTAACTGTTTAACATCTGTAACCACGGTAAAGACATGAAAGAAGGCTTACATTTTCTATGATGTTATCGTATGTGATCTTCATGGAGGAAACATAATTGTTTTGTTACAGAAGAGGGAAAAGGGGAGAAGGGGCTACGGCCCCCGCCCCTAACTCTCATAGACTTTGGATATTAACACATATGCATACACAGGCAAATCAACTCTTGTTCGGGAAAATGTTTTGAAGTTAATTTATAGATCTAAATCAGAATTATTTCGGTTGTGTAAGGCATGGAAGATGTTATACTGACATACCTTCGGGTACATGACCCCACCCCCATTGGAAAAAAATCGATCCGTTGCCAATGATGTTAAATTTCCTTTTACTTTACCCTCTGAGTGCCATGGTCGACTCTAGTCACGATACTCGTAGAATTGCTCCAATAAATAATTGTGGCAAACAAATATGCACTCAACATTTGTATATATTAAAGGGATTTAGTAAAAATTGTCCGAATCCTCAAAACTTACTTGGAACTCTAGCGATTCTCTCATTACCTTGTCATATTCATATCAACAATAAATGCACAATAAATATCACTTTGCATTTTTGCTTATTTTTCGGCCACAAAACATCCAATTAACGTGAAATTTTAACACATTTGTGGACATCTCAGATCACACCAATACACATGCTATTAATGTTATTAACAAAGTTACTAGATTCCTTTAAGGTGAACTTCATGTTCGTGTTGACAATGGTAGAGGAAGGACTGGATTCATCTCAAATTGGCACTCAGAGCGTTAAAGTGATCCATTAACTGTGTTGAATTCAACGAACACCACTTAAATTATTCACACCCCTTTAATGATTGAATTAAAAAGCGTTCCAAAAATATTTTTGATGTCAAATTTAATGGGTTTGAAAGTGATAGAATCTGACGTGAATTTTGTCCTTTTCACAAAGTAAACATTGTTTCTTTTCTATGAAAATGTCACACATCATTCAGAAGAATCTTACAATGATATCGTTATATGATTGTGGTCTCAAATATCACTTTCGGACGGGGAACAAAATATAACGTTAATAGATCACTTTAAAGCTCGTGAGTTCATGTTAGGTATACCAGACAAACTGTTGTTGAACTATCACCCGTTGTACATCTGTTGCCAAGTCGATAGCATGTTTTCACGAACCGTATTTCACTGAAGGGAATCGAATTAACACTCTGCAAAAATAAATAAATTGATTAACTTTTTTTCTTCATATCGAGCCTTTTATCGATAGCGTAATTTTCTGGATCAAAGTACGTGTAATACGTAGGCTACTTATTGCGTGAACTTAGTGTCAAACTTCGATCATACTTCGATCATAACTCATCATGCTCAATATTGTAGACAACAATGATTGTACTGTATACATCACGTTATAATCCTTAAACATAAGTCCTAGTATTGTCTGGGCTGTTGGCTCCTGTACTATAATGCATATGATATATAGAAAATCATACATACAGTATATAATTGATGAATAACGACATTAAAATACGTATATGAAAAGTTTGAAGTTTACTGGCACTGAACGCACGCCATAATACGTAATGCAACGCCCGATTTGTACAACGATGCTTGAAAAGGCGGTCGAATCATACCGTGTGTCGTTCACATACCAATTAAAAGCTGTAATTACTGCAATTAGTATCTCATTATAGATTATTCAATTATCACCACCCACGATCTCAATTAGTTTATCACCAGTCAATGAGGCAATTAGTATTTAAGATCCAGCGTTTAAGCCGTTCTCATCGGGTTAGACATGAATTCAGATAATGCTGACGCATGTAATACACATATATAGCTCCTGGTACATAGGCCATGGGTTAAACCATATTTCGTTTTCACTTTACGTACATTATGCCGTTATATCGTTTCTTCTATAGAAGACGCATTTAGAGGGTAATTTATAGGGGGTGTGTTCAAGCACGTTTTAATTATCAACCCTTTTATCGACACACGCTGAAACAAATTAGATTATTGATCGACCGTACTTTCAGAAGTTCGTGAGCATTTAGTGCGGTTTAGTTTACTTTACACTCTGAATTTTTCCCAAGGAAAAGAAAAAATCAGAATGTATGTTGTTTGTTTTGTTTCCATCCGGTGAGATATACTAATGGCAATCGAAGTTAATTTGGACATTTTTACAAACAAGAACCACTCATTTTTCCAAAGCAAACAATTTCAGTGGATATTGTGCGAAGGACACGGTGAATGATTTTCAATGAGACGAATTATACGTCTTACTGTAGTAGCGCCACAAAAAACAACCCAGATTAAATCAATATAATAAGTCAAACTTATGAATACAGTAGTGACTACCTACCTTACCAAAGGAAAACAAGAAAGGTACCCACTCCAGAGTCCAGACCTTATGTGACCACTATAAACAGGTTCCATAATTATAATATTTACATACGTCCCCTTCTGATAGTTATGTCTAAACCGACCTTACTCATGCTCATGTTACTAGAAAAACACAATTTAGCACATTGCGAACACACATAGGGTGGAATTCACAAACATGACAAAGAAGGTTTGTGTAAACCATGGTTTATCCATGGTCTACCTTTTATGGAGTGCCATTTGTAAACAGATGGAGAAAGAATGTTAACTCCTTACTTGTTGATGCAACAATGTTGATGCTACACATTTACTTAAGGCGCCACATTATTGTTTGTCTTCTCGAATGGTGAAATTTGCTGGTTAGCAATCACTAACAGTCATATGATTAGAAATTAGAAATTGTTTTACTTGTCTGCGAGCAGCACTCCGTAGATGTTGACCATCGTTTAAACCATAGTTTAGACAAACCTTCTTTGTGAATCCGGGCCAAAATGTTTCATACTGTGGACTACAGTGTAAACACACTGTCTATACCATGTAGACAACGACACATAAATAAACGTGGTATCTGTGGTATCACATCTCAAAGCACCATTTTTTCTCTTACAGTCTTTTCCATGGCCCAAAACCCACATCCATAGATTGTAGGTGACAATGTAGAATGCAGTTGGTACGATAAACCGTCAGACTAGGTGAAAGGCCTCGGTTCTTCTAAATGACAAGCTAGACCTACTCTGCACTGTTTACGTTGCCATTGACAACCATGTTCTTATCATCATCAAACATTTCCGGGGGAAAATAGGTTACCAGAAAAAATGTTAACATAATTTGAAAACTCATCACCAAACTAATTCATATGTATATGGGTATGCAGAATGAGATACTCATATATATATTGTCTAGGAACTTAAGGACTTGGGGTTAAAGGAGGGGGGTAATCCCGGCTTTGATTCAGGTTTATAGCTTTAAATATGTGCCTTTATTGATATACCACACTCTTTTTTTCAAAGAAATCCTTAAGTTGGGAAAAAAAGGTAAATTTCATGCAACTTTTTTGCCTTATTACGCATCGGCGTTCCATGCTCCTAAAAAAAGTCATTTATAGCAGAGCGGGAATGTGCGCACGTGTCACCCGATTCATGATATCACATGCAGACCGCAACGCGGAGGAATGTGCGTTGTTTACATGCAGAGCCTATGACTTGCTTGTAAAACAAACTCGTTTTTGCTTGTAAATTGAGGTTTTACTAAAAATGCTTAAGAATTGCTAAGAAATGAATTGTGGCAGGATGCAGCTACACATCTGAGTGTATATCGTCCATGATATAAACCTGAACAAATGTTTGCAAATATTGAAACAAATGGAAATAATATCTCTGTGTCAACGTGAGTATTGCACTCAGCGTGTACGTCTATGACCGAGCTAAACTGCGATTGCCTGCAGGTGACGTCACAAAGATGACGTCATTTTTTGTTCGCCCGGGACTCAGTTTTTTTACGGGGGTTCCGAAAGTGAATTTACAATTTTATTATTTTATTTTACCGGGTTTTCCCACGAGGAAAATATGTTTGTATTAGTAATCTTCATGAAAATCTACCTTAGATACAGTAAAACCCAATTTTGAGGCAGTTTTCTTGTCACCATACCTTTAAAGTGATAGTACAGTTCTGGTCAAACAGATTTTTAGTAACAAAAACTTTTCAGTTATCGTTAAAATCTAACAGTTATAATACAATGATGCTTGAATGGTAGAACAAACATATAACCGGCTACGTTACAGGGCTGTTTTCTATCAAAAGCAGAGCTCTCTTAACACAAGAGGGCGCCATCCAGACACCTTGAGTTTTAATCACTTTTTAATCAAAATATGTGAATGTGATGTTTGGTAACAAATAAGTATTCAATAGAGAGATCATCCAAAACAATGTTAAAACCATTTTAATATATTTTCCGAATTAATTTATATTTTGTTCTTAAATTATTGAATACAAAATATATTGAATCAAACGAAGATGATTCTGGCATTAACATTTTGTGTTTGTTTAATGTTACACTTAGTTTGTCTATACCTCAAAAAAAACATTTTTTTTGTTTGTAAACTAAACTCAAACTGAACTTCCCCTTTAAGTTCATATGACAATACAACTAGTACGTTAATGTAGACCCATGAATGATACCTAGCTGGAGTTATGATTATATAGTTTGGTTTTAAACACACTTGTCTTTGGTTGTTGGTCGAATGGATTACTAAACCTGTATAATCACGTTAACATAACGAAAGTTACATTAAGATGACGATTGTTTCGCTTTAATAATGATTGAAGCCAAGTTACTCAAACTGATTGACCACCTCGATCTGATTTCCATTTATATAGTAAAGCCTTTGTTGTTATTGTTGTTGTTATTGTTATTGTTATTGTTATTGACGACAGTCATTATTTTTGCTTCCTTCAACTGCAGGTCTTTCTCTGCATAATAGCATTTGTTAAGAGGTTAAGTAAAATAAAGTCAATGAGATACTTGTATAACCTCCAGTACCAGGAGCTCCGTGGTACGTACCACACTGGGCCGGGCAGGGCACCGTACTTTCTTTTGTACTCCTTGTCTTTGAAGGGGCGGGGTGAATTTCATACAAATTATATTGACAAAATAATTTCTGTAGAGCTTTTATTCCGTTTTTTTTTGTATCGCAAACAAACAAAACGAAATATGGACAAAGCTAACATTTTCTATAGCGTGTGATCGCTTCAATGGTTTCCTCTCAGCTTATTCACTGGCTCGCTTCATTATCGGTCTGTGAAAGTCTGTGAATGCGTGTAAGTGCATTATCATTAATATATGTATTATAATGTACATGTTTTAACATATCTGCTTTGACATCATTCACGAGAAAATACATACGCCATTGGCCTGTATCTAATTTCGACCTGTTCTTATTATAGCGTGGAACGACGAATGATTTGAACATTCTAATATCACAGTTACGTAACTTCAACATGATTAGTTTACATGTTTTTGTAAACTTCATGCGCCATTCTCTCCTTCTATAGCAAGTGAGGAAAATACAATTACTGGAGACGAATGCATGCAGAATACACCAGTCCGAACGAAAGGGAACTTGAACTTGACTATTGAATTGTACTACCATCTTTGATTGAATGAGAAAAGATTGATAACGGTGAGTTTGGAACATTGCATGATATTACCATTCGTTTCACGTAATACTATCGTACAGCATAAATCAATTCGTACGGTTTTTTTTTGTTGTGAGTATGTGTTTGTTTATTATTAATCTTAAACAAGGGCCACTTCATTTCGGATGCTATTATGCCGTTGCAATTTTCCTTCATTCTGATTTCAAATGTATTTTACTTCAGTTTGTACATAGTTGTATGAACTCATGTTTTATTTGTTTTCTCTCCCTCTCTCTCCACGTCTAAAATCGTTTGACGTTTGATTGACAACTGTGGCTACATTGCTCGTAACTACATTGTTGTATTGCCTGATTGTTGTATTGCCTGACTAAACATGTACCTATTATATGAACAAGTGTATAACTATTCATTATGTATTCAGTTTATCAGTTAATATTACAACATTTTTCCTAACATTCCTCGGCCTGCATTATACAGTTTCCAAATGAAGGCTCTCGTTACTGAAGCACTATGGGTTTAAATCGATACACTGCTGCGAACTGTTTTAATTACGTAATATATGTATGTGCAGTGCACTTCTCGCATGTAATGCATTGTTGAAAAAGGTCGAAGGCCAGTCAACTTTTTGTTTTCATTTTGATTTGTATCTATTTATTTATTTTATTGTATTATGTATATATTTGTTATTTGGATGGGGGAGGGGTGGAGGAGTCATCGCCCAAAAAGATCGAGGCCGTGACCACTAGTTTAGTTGTGTGAGCTTGGGGCGGTAGGGGGGGGGGGGGGGGCGGGAGGTTTGTCGCCAAGACCAATTGTACCCGAGACCACAGGGGTTGAGATTGCCGAGGCCAATACAAAGTAGACCTCTCAGAATTCGCACCCACTGGTTAACTTTCCATGATTTTATTTTGAAAATTGGCCAGGTCTGGGGGTGGGGGGGGGGGGGGGGGGGGGGGGGGGGGGGGGGGGGGGGGGGGGGGGGGGGGGGGGGGGGTGATGCGGGGGGGGTGGGTGGGAGGGGGCGTGCGCACACCATCTGCACCCCACTTGTTACTTTCCATGAAGTAAATTCGATAATTGTATCAGGTCCGGCCAAAACGATCTCAGACAACTGACTCCAGGGGGTGTTTCATAATTTTTAGTGTGACTTATATTAAGCTGGGGTTTATAAGGAAAGTGCCGTTATAGTTTGATGCGGTAAAGATTGCATGTACTTGGAGTAACAAAAAGGGGCATTATCAAAAGTATTATTTCTAATGTTTGTATTTTTACTATGTTCGTCATTTTCAGATCTCAAGATGAGTCCTAGGGGCAGTCTTCAAACTTGCGGTGTTCATGTTGATGTACGTTGCCTGTTGAACGGACATCGAACCGGTACGGGGCACTGACTGCCGATGAGATCCAGCATTTCGGGGCTAGGGACGCATGTCGACGCCCCGAACACGGGAGTGTCAGGGTTATATCACATATCACACGATTATGACATACCGACGATTACCTGCTGTCTTCGAACGTACCCGGACCACACGGCAGGCCATGGGCCCTATCGGACAGGTTCGACAACGTGGTGGTCCAGAATTTCGAGTTCTACATCCCCAAAGCCCGACTGCGTCTACCGTAATTGTATGACCTGCCCTTCGGTCCGATCTGGCTTGGTACTAACGGCGTCGCGCTGTTCACCCGTACTCTTACTCTGCCGTAGGCGAGGGATGCAATTGATTCTAGCAAGCATCGACGTTCGACGACTTGCGACGGCCTAGCCCTAGCCTAATAGGCGTCTACCACTACCTACGGCAGCCTAAAGTGCCGTCTTCGACCTGGAGGAAGGCGTCCCATCGGACCATAGTCGGCGTCGCGCTAGATGGATTCCCGGTGTACGGGCCCCCAACGATGAGAACGGGAACCGGCTGTACTCGGAGGACCCTGGACAGTGCCACGGGACGCTACGGTGGACGGTGCGTACCGCTACCATGTCACCGACCGACTTCCCCTACATCCTCGGGGTGCTTCCACGGGGCCGTCGACAGCAGGAAACCAGGAACCCGAGAGACCCGGACAGAACCCCGCCCCACCTAATTACGCCTGGGGGTGATATGTGAGCGTTCAAATCCAAAGCAGAGCCCACTTCTTCTTCCTTCCAGCGCACAATGTAGCGATTATGAGCTATCACGGCACCACTGTGGCCTTTTTGCATTATATTTATTTCTTAGAATGTCTGCAATCGCTGTGTTTCACTATCATGGGACTGTGCGTTTCAAAAGCTGCACAATTTTCGTTTGGCCACAATAGCAAGTACAATCAATTTTGCATGTTTTCCAAAATAAACAGTGTCCACCTCATTGTGATTTTTTCCTCAATATCACGGCAGCTATTTCATTTGTATACTTTTTTGTTTTTGTAACAGAACCAATATTTATAATAGGTATATAAATACCGCTGTTTTTAATTATTCATTATCTAAATTATGCATTGTTTACAGTGTAAATTTGTATTTTTAAAGTGTACCTTGTACTGATGACAAACCTGATGTCTTCATTTTGCGAGCCCAAATTCAATAGTTCAAAGTCGAGAATAGAAAATGTCAGACGTGAAAGAAAAGTCACTTTTACACGACAAATCGGTTGTAAAATACCTTTCGTGAATTTTATTGACATTGATATCTTGGAAAAGAAAAAAAAAGTGCCGTTAGTAAAATGTAATGGATTAAGCTATACTGACCCATTGTAACCGTGCTCGTTCTTGATGTTCACCAAACATTACATTCATTGTGGTTTAACAGTCGATGTGGTCAATCAGATGTGTGAACATTGAAATATCTATTATGTTTGCCCATACCATTGTTATTAAATCTTTTTGCTCATACCATATATACTTAATATCTAATCAAATTCTCATTTGCGAATTCCTTTCGAACAATATTCATCATGCGATACATGGTGGGTGTACCATGTATTGCAGGTATCTCTTGACTAGATCTGATCAGAAATCAGACGAAAAAACAACATACATATGTAGGAAACTCGACAAATAAGGGATTATGATTAGGGGAACGCCATAGTACATTCTGTACCCCACTGATTACAATCGCTGCAATGAGACGATGGTAAGAAAGGAGGAGAAGAAAGAGAGAATAGGCAGGGGTGTCGATCCGTTTTTTGAGATTGGGGGGCGAATGTGACAAAGTTTTCCAGAGTGACCACTGAGAGAGCTAAAAGCCCCATTGGGGGCATGCCCTCGAATGTTTTAAATTAAAGCGCTCATTGAAAGTGTCTTGATGGCTCGTATGACCTGACTTTGGGGGGTCACCCACATTTGGGGACAATAATGGGGGTCCAAGGGGCGAGCCCCCGGAAAGCTTTTAGATTTCAGACATTTGCTCCTAGCAATGGGGGGTGTTAAAATTGTATAATGAAGTAGTGAACTACTCATAACGTATTTTAAAGGGCATAGCGAGGAAAAGACTGAGCCTTGCATGAGGTTGATCCACTTGATCATGTTATACTATAGAGCATCGATTTAGTCTAGGGCATTGGGCTCACCATGAAACTAAGCAAGGGACGTCAACAAATTCTCAAAAGTGTAGTGAGGAGGCATTGCTGAGGAAGCGAAGCGGACCGCCCGGGGGAGGGTGTGGGAGGGGGTGTCCCCCCCTCCCACAGTAGGGAGCTTTTGTATTTTGGGCGTGAAATTGTGCGATTTGGTGCACACCTGAGACAGAAATTTCACGTAATATGAATAGTAAATATTGGTATGGAACCAAACAATACATAATGACAAAGGGAGGGGGACAATCTGCTCCTTTTTCAAATGTGGGGGGGACATGATATTCCCAATTTTTATTTTGCGTTCAGCGCATATGTTACCAAGATTATTTTATTTTCTGTGACGATGAGATTGAGGGTTTAAAGGCAATGAAACCCAAGCAAAATGTTGCTTTTCATAGTCTTGAAGAGATTAAAGGGGTAGTTTAGTTTGGTAGAGAGGGGCCTGCGATCACAATTTTTGTGTGAGGTAATGAAAAACTTGAGTGTCGAATTGAGAGAACATGCATTTTTAATTGCAGGAATAAACTTTATTTGGTCAAAATCGACCCAGAAACGGCTGAAAATATCAATTAATATATCTGATCTTATAAATATATTGGGGCCCACATATATTAGAACGATTTTTTTTTTTTTTAAATAAAAAAATGCTTGCACTTTTTCAAAATTTCAAAAGCGTTTTTTTAATAGTTGTTGATGATCTCGCTATTTAATCATTATATCAATAAAACATCACATGCATTAGTTAGTATGAAAAATGATTGGAAACCAATGAGCCTTTTTAAAAAGCGCCCTCTTGTTTCAATGCTCCTTTTTGAATGATAACAGGCTTTTACTTAGTCGTTTGTAATTTTGTATACTTTCGAGCATGGTGGTGTTATAAACTAATAGTTTATAATGTACTGTGCAGGTTTTGGCTACTTAAGATCAGCTTACCAAACTAAACACCCCTTGTAGGAAGAAGAAATCTCCCTGAAAGTGAGAGCATAATCGGGTAAGAAAACAAGAAAACTACGGCTCTTTTGAAGATGTCACATTTCATTCCTATGGGGAACTCAAATTGGCAAACGCACTCTGATAAGTGTATGGACAAGCTCCCCATATGTTTTGTACACAAATTGTTCCCATTTTAACCAGTTTTATTCATAGTCACATTTTTTCACATTCCCTCAACTCATGATATGTATGTATAAAAGCATTCTACAAAACCTATGTTGAACTCAAACGAAGGGTAAACATAAATTTTGATGAAAATTTAACAAAACTGATAGCTTTTGTGTACAATATTGGTATGGGGAATGGTCACAACTTTGCCAGAGTTGCGTTGGCCAATTTGAGTCACTCGAAGAAAAACATGGCTCTTTTCAAAGAGCCATAGTTTTCTTATTTCTTGACCGATTGTTCTCAAGTTTCAGAAGACTATTCAATATATTTATGTGTCTTTATAGTGCATACAACAAATTTGTCTGATTTTCATTTTCCTTTAATAAACGTCGTTGAAAAAAAAAAGAGATTACATTCTTTTCAAACGAAAAAAAAACGGCTATTTTGAAGATTAATTATTGATAAATGTGTCCTTCCCCTCTTTGGCATATATCACTCGTTTTTTTTCTTCCTCATTTTCAGATTATTGGGGGTGGGGCGAAATGATAATGTTCGCCCCCCAATATTTTCATTGGGG